>NPFG01000150.1:0-83839 GCA_002288965.1 Xylaria sp. MSU_SB201401 | reverse complement strand
GTATTTTTTTAAAGTAAAGATTTTTAGTTATTTTCTTTTTTAACTATTTTAAGCTTTAAAATAGGTTAATTATATATATCTTATCTATTTTAAATAATATAGGTTAGCTCGTATTAATATATTAGGTTTTATTACTCTTATATAAATATTATTAAATATTATAAACATAATAAGATTAATAGGTCTTATATAATAATACTCGATTAAGCGATCACTATTTAAACCCTTAGTGTTTTATAGGTTTTTGCGTAAAATTAGCATCTGTTAAGGATTTTGGTGGTGCGCCCGCAAAGCTACTAACAGTAGCTTGCGCACAGATAATAAGTAGAAGGAAAGGTGAATAAAACGTGAGTGAGGACCGAGAAGTCTATTTACACCTCTGGCGCCCCGCGATATGGGTATTCATCGTAGACCACCACGTTTCCAGCAGACGGGAAGGCGCCCTTCGTTTCTTCCCCCCTTACTCGACTTACGGCATTAATGTTGTTTCTCACAACTAAAACCCCGCTTAAGGTCTTGAGCCCTGGCAGCACTATCTCATTCATACGAACTTTATCAAGAATGCGAATTTTATCGACTAATTACACCGTAGGAGGGGCTACCGAAAGAGATTTTGTCATATAGCGTAAATCCACTGAATCATGTCGGCTCAACATTGAGGTTAGAAACTTCCATATGTCTTGGGGCAACCGATGAGAAGAAGGTGACGATACAGTCTGTAATAAGGTTCATTACTGAATACCAAATGTCTCATACCAAAGCTTGATTGTCATTTTGTTGACCTAGAGTCGAGGACGAAGATATTCACACTAGTTGCAGACGAAGGTTAGTTGAAGCAGGTCTATTAGAAAGGTGATAGGTCTAGGTATCCCAGTGCATCTATCAAAGGGGAATTTGTGGGGTCACGCGAACTTGCCACTGAAGTTTATAGATCAGGGAAACAAGGCTTAGCATAAGGCTTTGAGTTACCGGCCGACCTAGGCTGCAGTGCGTGAGAACCTTGGCAGTCTGGGGACCACGTGGATCCGCACCAAATTAATGCCCATCAGAGAAACCTACAATCGTTTTTTAATCCATCACGCTCTTTTCCTGAACGTTTCCCTAAACACGGCATTTCTCTACCTGATGCAACAAAATGCGGCTTCGATCATCCTTTCTTTCACTCCCCTCTTCTATACAGCGGCTAGCTGCCAGTCGTATACCTCCTCATCACCCTGTTCGTGACATGCTCTTCCGGCCTGGTCGGTCTTTCGCATCACAGACATGGCAGACCCTGAACGCACCGGAGATCCCGTCAGATGAACTAGTCGACGAGGAGAGAGTCCCATATTACAAGCCGGAACACTTCTATCCTGCAAATCCTGGTGATATATTAGACAAGCGATACGAATTGAAAGCCAAGGTCGGTTGGGGATCGTCATCTACTGTCTGGCTCGCACATGATATCAGCAGGTAGGAATCAATCCCTATGAGTCTCACACTTGCGTGTCCGTCTGCTATCTCTCTAACATGACTCACACGTCCCCTATAGGAAGAAGACTAGCCCAAAAAGATATGTCGCCATCAAAATATGCACCTCTAATTCAGATGATGAAACTCACGAGTTGGATTTAACCATCCACGTGGACTCATTGGACTCTCAACACAAAGGGCGTGGCATAATAGGGACGGCAATTGAGAGCTTTGGCATCGAACTGCCTCGCGGACCAACGCACCTTGCATTAGTTTTCGAGCCCCTGCGGGACCCACTCTGGTTGTTTATTAGAAGGATTACCGGCCAAGATATGGTCATTAGAGAGGTATTACCGTTAATCAAGGTATACTTGAGATTTCTTCTCGAGGGCCTAGATTTTTTACATTCGGAATGCCACATAATTCATACAGGTACTTCATCGTTGCCCCAACTACCTCATCGCTTTCTAGGATCTGAGACTAACCCTTTTTCACCTCAGACCTAAAGCCAGATAATATCATGGTAACCTTCGAAGACCCCTCTGTCATTGAAACTTACGTTCAGGAGCAGTCAATTGCTCCAATGGCTCGAAAACGGGTTGGTACTCGAACGGTGTACCAATGCCACAACAATTTTGGCGACATCCAAGGAGACATCAGCACCATGTTTCCACAGATAACCGACTTGGGGCTCGCACAGCGCGGGGATGAGCCTGGGCAGCTAATGCATCCTATACAGCCCAATTACTTCCAAGCCCCGGAAGTCCTTCTCGGCGTTGGATGGTCTTATAGTGCTGATATATGGAATTTCGGCATCATGGTAGGCATGTGGACTCTAAACGCAGCGTTGTTCGTCGAATATTGACCGACTGTAGGTGTGGGAACTCTTGACTGGACGGCTATTATTCAAAAGGGGTACGGATTCCTACTCTGCAATAAGACACCTCGCTGATATGATTGCAATCATCGGCCCCGTGCCACCAGAACTCCTCCAGCGAGAGAAATCTTGGCGGTGCTGGCGGTGCAGCGATGAGATATTGAACTCAAATGGCCAGCTCTGCGGCAACGCAGCTGAATTTTATGGTGGTCCGTTCTTCACCGACGATGAAGGTACTTTCATAGGCAACCACCTAGTGCCTAAGACCCGGATGTGGGAGAATGAGGCGCCTGAATGCATCTCGAAGGAGGAGATTGATGCGTTTTTCGGGTTTATGAGGAGGATGCTTGCATGGCTCCCTGAAGACCGAGCAACGGCTGGGGAGCTAAAGGACGATCCGTGGCTATACCAATAATGATTCAATAAAAATTTGAGAGACGGAACCCAAGATGCGTATTAAGAAGCACAAAATATCTCCATTCCAAATTGCTGGTTTCAGTTACCTTCAAAAGAATTTATGTTACCGTCTATCTTAGGATTCTCGAACGGGAAGCCGGCTAATTTATGAGCGCCAGGAAGCCACACGGCTTTCTGTATGGAATTGTCGAAAACGATGATGGAGCCTCTAATTCCTTGAGAACGCTCTAGTGTGAGGTATGCAAGTATCTATGTCATCGCCGGGTGGGCCACAGTCTAATGAGAAGGGGTGAAATGTATGAATTGAGGACGAAATTATATAGCTGTCTACCGCACATGTTGAGGTTCCTTGCTAACAACCTTGTGTCTCATGCATCTTGATTAGGATATTTTCCTGTCTTTCTTTCCTTCTACTAGTTCCATGACGGGGCGTTCCTTCCTCAGGATAGTGAAACGTCTTAGGAAAGCTTGGGCTTGTACTTGTTGCCCTCTTTCACAAAAGGCTCTTTGATCTTATTATTCTTCCATAATTCTAGATCCCAGATTATATGTTTCCTCTCATTACTTAGAATTCTCGTCAAACCTCCAGCCGCGGGTTCGTCTTGCCTGCGCGACGCCGTATCCTTACAGGGATTTTTTCAGCTGAGTGCGATACGCCGCCTCCGAAACCGTTCAGCGAGAAGTCTTCCTTCGCGTTTAAACCTTCTCCTATAATATCGCAATCGAATAGGCTGACCATTAACGCAATTGTCAATAGTATCTGGCGTTTTGCGAAGTGCCGACCAGGGCATTGGCGGACCCCTCCTCCATAGGGGATCCATCCCCCCTCAGCCTCCTTGATCGAGAATGTTGGAGCAGGGTTATGTGATTTCGAACCGCCATCATCAACACATTTAGTTGGATACCTGAGAAATCTTCCGACCCAAAACTGGTCGATAGGACGCTCGTTGTTCGTGCCGGTGTTCCATACTTCGGAATCCATGTGTGCAACCGTCGTCGCTGTCACAATAACTTTCTTCCTAGGTACGACCCAATCTCTGATCCGCATGTCCGCTCTGTCGGGCATTCTGATAATATAGAAATGCATTCGGAGCCGAAGTGTCTCGGCGTAGACCGCCTGAAGAACCGGTAAGCGAAATAGACGGTCAAGATCAAACTTAATGGGTGCATCTTCATGTCCAGCGTCGACTCTGCAGGCATCAACCTCTGCTCTAATACTGGTCAAAAGCTCGGGGTCTCGATATATATCGAAGATAGCCCAAGAGGTAGCAGTAACAGAATTACGCGATCTACATGAAATATCAGTGAGAAATCCTCGTGATAACTGATATAGGTGCCATAGCTTACGCCCATATTGCACCGAAGTCTTGCGATGCGATGGCCCCATAGTCGAAGCCATCCATCTCTAGAAACATTTTTTGCCGCTCTCTAAAGAAGCTGCAACCCCAGAACGGGTCGTCGCCATCGGAGCCAATGGCAGACACGGTGAAGTGATCTCGTGCATGCTGCTGCCAAGTTTTCACGGCGTTCAATGCTCTCTTACGGCCCGCGTACGCCCTTGGAGCGAGAAACCAGGGGATACCTACCGACTGCATTAGCGAGAAAAGAAACACGCTGCCGAGGATCTTTCTTAATTTATATCATACCTTGGAGGTAAGTCTGCAAATTGCGATCGAAGTTCCAGAAGCTCTCAAGAAAGTCCGGGTTTAAAGCTAAAAGGTACGGGCCACAGAGGGCGTCGAGGATTGCTACGGTAGCCTCATCCCCCACTACCTTCATCAAGTCTGGTTGATAAGCCCAGTCAGACCCGATGCGACCGTGCATAGAGTGCAGCCGGTGCGCGATGTTGTCTGCGAACCTGTTCCAAAAGGGAGAAAGCCCTTTTCCTTCTAGAAATCGGGTCAGAGAGTCATGCACACGGTAGTCGATCCGATTACGAGCCTCTACAGTACTGTCAGAGTGAGGCACAGAGTTGCCGCCTGAGTCATCCTTGTCAAAAAGCTTCAACGCCTGGGCTGGCAAGCCAAATGCGTGCCCGAGAGCGAATTTGACGAAGGGAATCGATGTGCATGCTGAAGAACCCTTGAAAAGTGCCTTTACATTGTCCACCCCGCTGACAACATAGAACTCTTGGTTAAGTATCTTGACTCGCGTAGGTTGCTTGCTCTGGAAGAAATTACTACCGCAAGTCAATGAAGGCCAGGAACGGGGCGACTCGACTGCAAGCGTACTTTGGATTCAATACAAATGATCTCGGGTTGAACAGATATGCGATTGGAAGACTCCCCAAGAAGGGGAAGACGTAAGGGAACGTGGGTGGCGTGCCTTTCGTATGGGCGAGCTTGTCGTTCGCTATAGGCTCATGACACTTTCTCGCATGCCACAGCCAGAGCGCGCCGAACAGAAGTAGCGCGAATACCCCTAAATTGACTTCACCGTGCGGCGAAAAGAGATACGAAAGCATTCTTCTAATCAAACTAGATCATGTCATAGCACTCGGATCTCAATAATGTCCCAGCCGTTTCTGGCAGAGAGCGGCGATTCGGTAATTGAAGTTCAAACAAGGACCTGCGAGAGCTATGTGACAGACCAGCGACGCATGGCGCCGCTCTTGTTAGTTCCGTAAATAGGGCGGGCAGTAGATTCCTTTAGCGATTCGCGTGGGCGGCGTATTAACCCCACCCGCGTACCAACAGGGTGGTATTTAGCCCCCTGCCCTACGATCAACATCCAACATAATACCAAGTAACAACATGCGATGACACTTTGGGGTCCATGCAGTCCAGCTTACAAAAATGGAACAAGACGATAATCAATTATATGCACTTGAGGTTGAGCTAACTCAAACATAGGCCATGCTCTCTGCTCAGCAATACGTAATTATACGATAACTTCTAGGTATACGGAGTATGCGGGCTGCCGTTAGCCCCCAGACGCCTGTTGGTTTAAGCCCCCAGTAAACCGAACGACGTAGGCGAGTAGAGATGTTGACAAGTGCTATACGAAAATGTTGAAGTATTTAAACCCTCGTGAATCCGGGCTCGTCAAACAAGCTGACTATCTTTCCAGACTTATCTCATACCAGGCGCACGCCTGCCGCTTTCCTTCTGTTACTCCAATCGGCAGAATCATGACGACTCCATTGAGTACCCAAGAAGCGATGACACGCATCGGCTCATCTGCCCAGATTCATATGCATGCCTTTGAGGTACGACTAGGCCCTCTCACTATGGATCACTGTTCCAGAGCATCACTAACATCTCCAATATACAGGTGGCTCTCGGGGTATTGACTGGCTTGGCGCTTCTGTGTTTTGTAGGGCGGATAGTCATTCGCTTGAAATATCAGAGGCAATTATGTCTAGACGATGCATTTCTGATCCTTGCGGCCGCCACTTTAGTCGCCGCGACGGGCATATTATATCATATCTGCTATTTTCTGTATCTGCACTCGGCCGCTTTGCTAGACCCTGAAGTTTTGCCTTATGTCGTCGCCGATTTCAATCAGCTGCTCAACCTTCAGAAGAAAACATATCCATATCTTGCCCTGATATGGACAACGACCTATGCCGTCAAAGCCTGCTTTCTAGCTTTCATGCGCCCCTTAGTTTGGCATATCTCGCGGGGTGTAAATTGGTACTATTGGTTTACCATCACCTTCTCGTTAGTCTCTTGGGCATTTGCGGTTGCAGAGCCATTTATTATTTGCCCGTATTTTGGGTTAGATGCAAGTGAGTGCCGCTGTTCCCTCTCATAACTCTCACATCGCAGCTAACATGATGTTTTTAGTGCAGTGCTTCAATTCTACTGTGAATGAGCAAAAGACGGTTGCGCTTACTGCACTTGTCACTGTTCTAGACATACTTTCCGATATAATGGGTAAGTTTTCATGTCCTCCTGCGTGTTACCCTCTGCTTATGCTGCATTAGTTGTAAGCCTTCCCATTATAGTCCTCAAGAACTCGCTCCTCAGCCGTTCCACTAAGTTTGGGCTGGCGATATTTCTCTGTCTCTCTATCTTCATGGCGATCCTTGCCATCGTCAGGATATCGGGATTCTATTACAAAGGTCTCGAGGATGATATCTGGGAGTTCTTTTGGCAGCAAACGGAAGGCGCAGTCGCAGTCATGATGGCGTCAATAACAGCCTTTCGCACTCTATTCGTCAAACGAAAAGGCGACGACAGAGCCGAGGCACCGGAGGAAGTTCCAAACCCGAACAAATTCCGCAGATTTATCGCGCAGTTCAAGGCGCTAGCTCAGGAGCAGCCAGAGAAACCTGCATCGACAAGCCCAGCTTTGAAACTCCCCAAGATACCATCCCCTATCTTGACCGGTCTTCGAATTTTCATTCGCAAGAACAATCAAAATGGGGCACACTTACCCACAACTGCCACTATTGATTCGGCGTTCGATGGTTATCACATCACTCTCAAAGAGCAGACACCTTCCGCCACTAGTCACGGTCGCTCGAATAATTCAGCTGAATGGGTTTAAGCAATTTGCGCTGGAGCCGTCTCAATCCCTAACAAATTCAGCACAGAGATGAAAACATCGGCTCTGGGCATAGGCATCATTATACTTTGCGATGAACATTTGCCGTCGCGCCTCTACTGCTTGTTAGGTGGTTGAATACAGCACCGCCTAAATCCCATCATTTCGCGCTTCGTTCCATCATGTACGCTAATGTAAACATACGACTCGGCAATCTATTAGAGAAAAGGCAACAGTAAATCATCAGACAAGAAAGGGGTAGAGCCACAGATTGGACTCACGGAGATGGCTTGACTAGTTGCATAAATATCGTTAGAAACGCATTCACACAAGGTTTAATTGCATAACAAGCTGAAAGCTTGGCGCTTTGCTGAGTACGGTGTGGCCATCCCCTTGAGTTCAGGAAGTTGTCAGATTCATCTAGAGCCATGAAAACTCAGGCCGCCTCCGCACAAGACGAAATCCTTCAATTTTTTCTCAATCATAAACATGGCATATTAATCCTCTTTATCTTTTGATTTCTCGGTAGATCTACCTACCTACCCACCTACCCACCCACATAATCCTAGCGTTGGCCCTTGTCCATTTAGCCACGACGCCGCAGGCACGATGTGGCTAATTCCGTCTACCTTCCAGTCATGATCGTTTTTGAAGACGGAGATGCTCTTCACTTCTCGAACACTGAAGTAAATTGACAGTAGTGTTTTCCATTCTTGCCTCATACGGGATCTTTCAGTCGTCGTTGATAAGGAACACTATGTGACAGCTGATAGAGGTCACGGAGGAACAGATGAATCCTAGTAATTGTAAGATTCACCAGTGCCATTCACCCTTCACTAACCACTAATTATAGTAACCTTGAAACACCGACCGTGTAGATGGCCCTTTGACAGTTTCATTCCTGGTCGGAGTCCGAATCGAAGGAATAGAACCGGCCAAGACCTGAGGATGTCGGCGCGCAAAGTCTTATGCACATCCCGCGCCAGATGCTTACTGTATCGTAATTGCCAGCAATGCATATATATACTACTATAACAAAAGCGTGATTCAATGTTTGGACTTGACTCTATTCAGAATTCAACAACTCGTTGTGGCTCCCAAGGTCCACGTGGTTCGTTTAGATCCCTTCCTTGACCTTAGTGGTGGCTTAGCATATGCAATCGGATCGGCCGGTTTACGCTCCCAGGTCTGCCGCCATGTCTCAAACAAGCGAGGGCTAAATAGCCTCAAGTTTCAACTGGAATATGACTGCATTAATGTTGGTGAACTGAGACTGTCTGTGTGCAGCGCCCCTAGCGTGTATAATAATGATGGCTCTGCCACTCCTATCTTTGGGTAGGTGGCTTGACTCGCCCAAACGACGCTGTTTTACTGTAGTATTTCGTACCAGAAAGGTCTTCAGAGTATTATGCCTCACCCCCGAAAAGGCACAGTTCACTTGCAAATGAGCATGGCTCCGACATACACGTTTCATTGATAAGTGTTTCCAACCTTCTCCGACACAGAGCGGAATATGAGCGCGCACACTCAGCTCGTTGCGCGTGCGATCGTCGCCCGCTAAGCGCGCTAACCCCCGAGACCAAGCACAAGCCTACTTGCGCTTTACCACGTTCGAGCTGTTTTGAGGATATCCCTACGATTCGACAGATACAGGATTTCATGGCCTTCCGTTTCAAGATAATTTCTTGATGTAACTCTAGCGCTACAGATATCGTCCTGGCAGGAGAAGACGTGAGTCGACGTTGTATTAGAGTAACCGCACTTGCTTAAATAGGGACAGAGTAAGATAGATATAAATCTAGGTCATTATCCATCCGTATCCTCAAATAAATCCGACAGTAGACTTATAAATCCTCGCCCGCTTCATATCTTACTCTGCAACGACTTTAAACACCAACACATAACATCACCCACAATGATCCGCTTCGTCATCACCTCTGTAACTCTTCTCGCAACCTCTATGGCCCAGGCGGCTTGCGTCGGCCCAGCCGTTAACCAAGCCACGATAGATCTTATCGCCGAGTTTGAGGGATTCATGCCCGATGTTTGTAAGTTGACTATACTACCACTGTGAATGACGTGAAGGAAGGCCCTCTAATCGCTGTTCAAGACAATGACCCAACTGGCAATCCAACAATCGGCTACGGCCACTTGTGCCAACAAGCGGGCTGTGCCGAGATCCCTTATGCGATTCCCCTGTCAGAGGAAGATGGAAAGGCACTTCTTGCGGACGATGTGATTGTAAGACTCACATACCTGAAATCTCCTTCCTAACTATATATCTCGAACGCTGACAATAACAAACCTCGCAGCCGCCTCAGAACTGCATTACTCAACAGACCGCTGAGCCAGTAACGCTTAATATGAATCAGTATGGTGCACTGGTTAGCTGGGCATACAACGTCGGCTGCGGCAATTCAGGATCCTCCAGTCTCATTGCGCGCCTAAATAACGGAGAAGACCCACAGACCGTCATTGCGTCTGAGCTACCGTTGTGGGACAAGAGTGGTGGAGAAGTGTTGCCCGGCCTCACGAGGAGGAGGGCAGCTGAGGTTGACTTGGCCAACACTGCTTCTTCGGATCCTGCTCTCCCGGCTGGAACTTGTTGAGGTACAAGATTCTTACGAATTTTCATGTGGACTGCAGTTTTTATTTAGAAGCACCCGCGAACATATGAGCATGGGTAATGTTATATACCAGGCGAGAAAAGGGTACTTTGTGATGTAAGGTCACTGATGATTGTCTTCTGAAGGTCTAAGGGTATTGGTATTGTGAGCCAATAATGCATCAGTAGGAACGATAACATGCATTAGAAAAAGCCTCACAAAGTATTCAATTACCTGGAGTTTCTTTTGTGATATTCCCGTAGAGAAGACGCGCTCGCTTGGAAAAGCCTACACGAGATCTAGATACCGAGCATCTCGAATTCCGCGCTGTATCAGATCATCCAAGCCCACCTTTACCCAGTGACGATTATAACCCGACCCGGTAATCCCGTTTATTATATCCCTCTGGTCAGCTTCATCTCCAATCTTTGAGCCGCGGGTCTAACAATTCTCCGTCGCCAAAAATATATCTATAAGATCCCCCTTTGTATAAGAGTTTCCGCTTTACTCCACTCGGGAGAGGGCCGAGAACGGCTTCGCCGTGACTGAATCCTTCGATATAGCAGGGTCCTACGACCCGTTTCTGTGATTCATCTGTAGTAGGTCGTAGGATCATGGCGGTGTTGCATCCAAGAATGACGCAGACCTCATCACCAGGAGCCGTTGACCTCGGTGCTATCCCGATGTAGCGTGTTCGCGTCGTGAAAAATACTCGGTTAATCAATGCCGTTATCATGGATCCCAAGCAACGGGTTTCCTGGTCGGAAAACGTCAACTATTGATTACTGGTGCCACTTATCAATGACTTGACGACGACTCTGATACAATCGATCTTAGAATAAAGGTCTAGTAGGGGATGAACGTAAGTTTCGGAATAGACGCCTGTCACAAGAGTCGATGCGTATGCCTCGAGCATGCTATCGCCACTGCGGTAATCCTGGATTAGGTCTAAGGATGCAGAGAGCTCTCGTATTACGGATAGTGCTTCTTCCTCGGTACTGGTCCTCTGTAGTGAATGTGAATGGATGCCTTCGATTATGTCAATAGGAATAGCTAGCACTCGAAGTTGATCGTTTTCAATCTGGGGTAACGGCCCTGTGAGACACCCTGAAGTATACCTGTCGAGAACACTTAGGCTTTGAGCATATAGATCGCCAGTGGACCAGTCGGGGACCCAGCTAGGCGTCGAAGAGTCAGTACGCATTGAGGGCAATGGGCTCGACATATCACACTCGGATAGTATACGAATCCCTCGGTGATGGTTTAAAAGCCGTCTTGCTATATCTTCATAAACATCCAGATGTGTTCTGGTGCTTGTGTAATCCGGGACAATGCCGAGTTCTCGAAGACTCGGTTCCAGACTTACGACGGCGAAGATACGATCCCTTGGATCTGCGCATTGGCTGTGTCCAAAATTAGAGCGTAAATGCGGCATAGAAAGGTAGGAGAAGTAGAACACAACATGTTGTATGACGTAGCTTCGGTGGCGAAAATCTAAGGCATGCTTAAAGTTTGGCCGCGTCGGTTTTATATAAGAGTAAGCCCATGCCCTCCTGAACGTTGACCACGGAATTGTCTGATGCCCGCAAGCCACAATCGCTGCTTTTTGATCGGCCAGATAGATCTCTTGTAGAACCCAGAGCCTCTCGAACCATGGGCGGCAAAGAAGGAAATGAATAGAAAGATGCTGGTCCTCATCTAGTTGGAGAGGCACGGCTCTGTCTGTGAAGCCTGTAAGTTTGCCATTATCCTTTCTAAGGAGCAGTGAGGGCCTCATGCTCTGGTCAAAGAAATCAATCTCGACGCGGTCACCCATCCACTTCATCAGGTTTATGGCCTGGTCGCTGCTGTTTTCCGCTTCGCCAAGCCAGACGACCACGCGCGCGGCGCGCCGGTAGATGTCGCCCATCATCGCCACACATGGGCCCTTTTCCACTTCATTATTCTGGTCAATACACAAGGCGTCTACCCACACGAACCTAGATCTACCGCGGTATCTGAGGTGCTTTAGAGCACTGCTCAAGTTCTGGGTAATGTATAAATCGGAATTATCTGCGATTATTGGCACCGGGTTTTCTTTAGATCCCCACACGTACGAGAGTGCTTCGTAGGGCATATGTTGAGCTTCGGCGTGCTCGTTGGTGAGGAAGCGCTCATGATGAAGAGAGATAGCGATTGGATCGTTAAACTCTCCAGGGTGAACCTCGGCTATTCGTATTTGTCGGCTCGTAATAGGTTGATATGTGTGCTTGTTACGGCGGATTTGAGTGACCTCGTAGTCCTGCATTGCGAGATGAGGTTTGTTGATTCCTGGAAGAATGGATTTGTGTAGTACTTGGACAGCAAATAGTGAGCCTTTTGGGATTTATCGCACTCATCCGCACCGCACCGCTTGGTGCTTGAAGCCCGTTAAATAATACGGAGCTGAAGGTCATGTTTTACATCGACAAAATGCAATGCGATGCTAATTTAGTGCCTAACTCTTCCTAATGCATACCTATATCCCCGCACTGCCTACAGTTCGAGTCTCCGCAAGCGCAGACTCTGACTTTGTTGAATCGGTCAATCTTCAGGTAAACAATCTCGGCATATCTATTTACATTGAACAATGGTTTCTTTACTTCTAAACTGATGCCGTTGACCAGACCTAACTGGTTACCTGACAAGTTCGCGCTCACCCCGTGTCTCAGGACGCTTTAATCGTGTACTAGAAGGCAAGGTGTCATAATAATAATACATTAAATACTCTTTTCAAATTATGTCACTCGTTGTTATATGACACTCATCATTCGGAAACTCTTTGAGACACTTGGTCTGACGTGAATCTAGGGGTCTCAGTTGGTACCTATAGCTTCTCTAGCACTCCAATCAGGCTCTCCAGCTCGCACACTACCGACTCATAAACGGTACCCTGCAGCTGCGGGTTGCATAGGTCAGAGCCCTCACCAAAGTCGCATTCAATACATTTCTGTGTGAGTGTCTGGTAACGTGGTCCTAGACGGTTATTCCGCGAGGCAAGCTTGCGTACGGCTACCACATCGTCGGTGGCATTTACTAGCGGGTCCCAGCGACCGATTTGCAACAGCGCGATCCCAAGGCAGTAGAGCGACAGATTACGGATGCCGTGATTCAGGAGGGCCGTCTCGAGTTGTGGCTCTAGGTGAAACGCAGACGCGTCGAAGTGCAGTGTCTCGAAATCTAGCCGTGTGCCTATGTGCAGGCTTTCCAAGCAGTCGCTAAGGTCCGCGTTATGAATGGCCGAGGGGTCGGTGAAGTAGGACAGGTCGGAGAGCGACCAGTACTGACGCCACCATGGGGTCCAGTGAAGCTGTAGGTGCCCTTTGACCAATTGCAGGACAAGCCGAAGCTGTTGTGTTACGCCTAGATCCGCATCTAGAGCCTTTTCTAGAATTTTTAGAAGCGGTGTCGCTGTCCTTCTCGGGCCCGACTCTGATACCTTGCCATACACTGTGTCGCGAACAGTGAGAGCATGTCTGATGCTGTCGGGCGTATCGAGGAAATATTCCAACCGGCTTGTAGAGTTTGACGCCAGCTCGAGTAATGCTCCGCAGACATTATGAGATTTCCTTAGATCGATTGCCTTATGCGTGCTTTCAGCGCAACCGACTTCTACTAACACAGCCGATTGCTTTCCTCGGTCAATCGTTTCTCCTGGTGTTACCGTAGGTCTGTCAAGGGATTCTACTAATGTTGTCTGAAAAGCACATTCGGAAGGCGATGGTGGCCTCCTCGACCATTCATTATATCCAAACCTTGTCCTCTTCAAGGGCTGCACGTGACTATCGGGCAACAGGGACGAGGGATCAAGATGTCCGATTGCATGTGTAGCTCTGATCAGCGGCAAATTTTCAGGCCGGATAGATAAGGCAAGAGGATTGCTGTCGTCGCGTCAGCGTCTAAGAGTCACACACGAGAAAGAATGATGATATCGTACGCATTGAGAGATGAATTGTCCCCATGTGTGCAATGCAAGAGAATATGCATATCACAGCCAACCTCCCAGTCCAGAGCTAGTGCCATGTTATGTTCGATATGTTGAATCTCTGTACAGGACCAACAATATCTCAAGGCATTGTAAAATGACCTTGCGTATTCGCCCCTGACTCTGTATTCTCTAGGTATCCGTTTTTGATTCGAAGGTCTAGCAAGGATCTGACTACTCTTGATTTCCTTAGCCACCTTACGCAGTCGTTTAAATTCCTGGTTAAGCTCCTTGAGGTTGTCGATATCCGACTCGTAGTCTGCCTTGTTAGACATGACATCAAAGGCTTCGCGAACCTTCTCGGTGGTAGTAAGCTGCATCAGTCAGTGACTACGTCTTGACAAGTTATGCCGTGCACTCTGTTGCACAATAGGGCCATACCCTGACATCTCGTGTAGCTGCGTGCGACGTGCGATTGAGCTCTTCATCTAGGCTCTCTACTTGGTTCTGGATCTCTTCGATTGTTTCTCTGATAGCTTCATATTTGGAACCCAAATGTTCCTTAAGCTTCTTGTCTAAGTCGGGGTCACTCCAGAGCTCGTTCTGCCCGTCCTCTAACATGAACACCACGTCATCTGGGTCAGCAACTTGCTGGAGAAGTAGATGACATTCGTCAAGGAAGACGTGCGACTGCGTAGTGAAGCTTCTTCGCAACCTTCGAAGAGCTCGATCGTGGTTATGGAGCGTTTTGAGCCTCGAACGAACGGCTTTCAACCCCTTAACGGCCGAGAGCGCTAGCGGTGCTATCCCCAAAGCGAGTGAAACTGGGTCAGCCATGGTGGTGATGCCAGTTGCGTCTAGTAGGCATTGAAGGAAGATCCGGCGACAAGCCGAATGGTGAGAGAAAGATTACTTAGTGAAATCCACCGCTCTTGCGACAGCTGTATCTACTTGTGTGGCTGTACGTAAGGTGGTTCTGTAGGCTGACCCCGGCAGTTGTCCTCATCCAATAGTATCTGATGGATGCTCACCTGCATCTGCAAGCGCTGCGGAGAAACAGCACTGCCACACATCATTTTGGTTGCCATCTTTCCTTCTCTGGCCCAGCCTGTATGAAGTCCAGGAGTCCTCAACACAATATTGTATAATCTGGTTATCGAGTAGATGCAGTCATACGCGCACGAAACCTCATGGATCCCCAGATTCAAGAATGGCAGAAAGCCATTCTGCCAAATCCAAGCTCCGAAGAGACAATTAGTATTGCAAAGGTGTTTTCGGACTGCTCAGATCTTTGGGGACTCGTTGCCCGTATTTTGACTCAGCAGCAATGGGTACCGAGGGGCACAATCCGCAAGCTTGAGAGCGCTCATAGCTATATCCGTCTTTGGGCTGATGGGTATGACGTCCTCAGTGGACAGTTCGAGAAGAGGCTGAAGAATTCGCAACGGGCGGGTGACCTAACAATCAGACTGCTACAAAACATCTGCCGAACTCTAACACAGGGTGTGTATATTGACACACGTTATCATCAGAAGCTGCTGTTAACCATCCGTTAGAATTGACACCTGTCGTCGCCGCGCTCTCGACGGTTCCATCTCAGGACGCAACGAGCTTGTCATTGGCGGCCGCAGACCTGGCTCTCACGTCTGAGAGACTCGCTGTGCTAGTCCAAGGAGATAATTACAGCGACACATCTGAAGATGGTGAGGCTGTAGTATCCTCAGAGTCGGTGCCTCATGAGAAACTACTAGAAGACATTGCAGATGATCTGAGGAACGATACACAGTGTCTCTTGGATCTCGGCGCAAGATTTGAAGAGCAAGTTACGAATCCAATTGCTAACGAAGCAGCCGCCAACCCCTTAAGTTCCACCGATGGGGGCTTGTCTGATACGTTTATCGAAAGAATTATTCGTGTGTATCCCCAATGCGAAAGCAACCTAGCTGGGCGCCTTGGGAAGGCAAACTGGCTACGATTTCTGAGGATCGCAGAATGCAAATCCCGAACAAGTGACGGTTCAATAATCCAGGCCGGGGATAACGACAGAACGTACGACCTTACAGAAAACGAGTCAGTCGGGCTTGGGTCAATGGTTGATATGTTGTCTACCCGGGAGCAGTCAATATTCCACGATTCAGGCATGGGAACCGTCAGTAACGTTAGTGTATGCCACCCATTCGAAAATGTATCGCGTCCGCAGCTCCGAGATTATCCACTACTGCCAGACGGTTCCCTCCAAGGGAAACCTTTTTGGTGCCCGACTTGTAAAGATCGAGTTACAATAACCGACGAGAAGGAATGGAGGTATGCTGAGTTAAGCACGACCCTCTAGCGTGCGATATTAATGTCTATCAATAGATCACACCTGCTCCACGATATCGAACCATATGTGTGCCCCGAGACTGAATGCGATGCGCCTTTTTCTTCGAGTCTTTGGCGATGGGAAAAACATATTCGAAATAGCCATCCATCATCCACAATCTGGGATGATTCGAAATGCCGCATATGCGGAAAAGCCGCCAGTAATAAGGACATGATCATAGCACATCTAGCCAATCATATGGAGGCTATCGCGCTTGCCATTATACCACACCGCCCTAGTGTTGAAGTTGATAAGACTCTAGCCACTGACCCTCATGAAAAGAAAGAGCCACTAACACTCGGGGACAAGAAACCACGTTATTCAAAACTAAAGGCTAGAACAGGATGCAATCCGTGCAAGTAAGCCCGCCCTTTAAAGTTCTAGCGACATTGAGGTAGCAACTGATCATTAATGAACATAGGATGAGACGGATTAAATGTGACGAGAAGGTAAGATCAACTCTATTTTCATATACCTCAGAGCATTTGCCTTTCCCACTTTGCCACGGCAGCCGGTAGTCGTTGCTGACTTGTCGAAAAGCGGCCTTCGTGCGGGGGTTGCGCGAGGAGTGGACGTGTCTGCGTGGGCTACCCTCCACCACCACGGCCACGGGAGGTGGGGACTAGCGGCACACCCTTGGGACTGTCTTCACCACCTGCCCGACCACATGATATTCAAACAGGGAATATCAAGGGGCCGGATTCTGATGAAGAATGGTTTTCACTGTTCCCTGATACTGGAGCGCCAACTTCGCCACTAGGCAGCCAAACATCTGCAAGCATAAATATTGAAGGTGATCCTAAAGATCCCTCGCCCGGCGATGACTTCGTCAAGCCGCCACTACCATCCTCAAGTCCTCGCCCGTTATTCAGCGATTTCGATACGCGGCGAACATCTTCGTGGGACGAGCCCCTACTCCCTGTTGCTCCGCAACATGAGCCACCCTCCCTCGTCCCCGGTAGTACGTCGAGCTATCCACGGCCTAATATCACACAGAACCCAGCTACAACAGATCCCTCTGTTCCGTCTCGCAGGAGAAACAGGCCTTTGCCACTTATCGTTGCTGATCCCGAAGTGATTGTAATGAAGCGGGCACGTAACACGCTGGCAGCGCGGAAATCTAGGGAGCGAAAGTTCCAGAGGCTAGAGGAGCTTGAGGAGAGAATTGCAAAACTGGAACAGGAGCGAGATAAGTGGAAGAATGTTGCCATGAAGCATGGGGCCGAGCTTCCATAATGGGTATTGACGACCAGGTGTACATTACCAAGGTGCTCCCCCTCGACGAAGTGGTCCGAGTTGCAGGTTATGAGCCCATTTAGAGTCCTTGATTACCTAATGGGCCACCCCCCCCTAATGGGCCACATCTAAAAGCCTTAACGAAGCCCACTAGCAGTCAGAAAAAACGCGTTTTCTTAGCAACCTAATTGATTTATTTAATCTACTTTATACGCTACTTATTTAGTATGCTTTAGAAAATAGCCTCTGAAATCTTATACGCTTTTTGCGAAAAACTAGCTTTATAAGCCTGTTCGTAGTCCTCTATTACAACTTGCGCCCGATAAATTTCTTTTATATTATAAAAAGTCTCTTAAAGGTCTTTTTTTATATGTTTTTAGGCCTTTAGCTTTAAGGCTTCCTTTTAAGCCTTTAGTTTATTAATTTACTACTATGCCTAAGCTAATTCTAAAGCTAGAATATCGATCTTTTTACCTGCTTTTCGTATAAAAGCTATTATAATACTAGTAAATCTTATAAAAAGAGACTTTAGGCTAGCAAATTAATGCCTTAGGTCTTATAAGTCTTTTAGTATATTTTATTTACGCTTTTATTTATCTGACTATAAAGGCTTTTTTAAAGTAATAAGTTTATAGCTTATATTAATTATCTTTTTATTTTTAAGCAGTCGTCTTTAGTTAAATAGTTAGATTTTAGACTTTTTAAATATAGCTTTAATTATTTTAGGTTATATAGCTTTCTCACATATTTTTATATATGTTACTAAAAATCTGCGTTTATAAACAGGTGTCAAAGCTGGTAAGTGTGCATAGGGTGCTATTTCTTTATAAAAATAGCGTTTTAAACCTAAAAAAATACCTAAGTTAATCGGTTAAAAAATATAAGTAAGTAGATAGATTAATTCTACCTTATAAGACTAAGCTTTATATATAAAGGTCTTATTTATATAAAAAGTATAAGTATTTAAAAATAAAACCTTTTACTACCTAAAATCTTTTAGTTTAGTTTTTAGTAAATAAATTTATTTAAGCTACTAAAAGGCTATTTAGTTAATAGTCTAGCTATTTATATTAGTTGCATACTTTTAATAAAGAAAATCGGCTTTAAACTACTGCTTTTGCAATGGTATTAAAGGGTAATTTTAGGGACTCCGAAAAAGCTTGGCGGCTTTTTATACCGATTCGCCTTTTTAGATCTCTACAAATGCTAGTATAATAAGCGTCTCTTTTTCTAACTCTATAGCTATTTTAGTATAAAAAACAGCTTTAAATAGCTTTAATTACTTGAGTGAAGGTGGTAGTATTAATAGTGTTAACCGCTAGTTTAAGGTGGCCCATTAGGGGGGGGTGGCCCATTAGGTAATCAAGGACTCTAGAACAATTTCTATACTAACCCCACCGAGGTTAATCGGTCATACCTAAAACCTGTCTTTTTCTCAATCAACCCAATTGGATGTTATAACGGGCTACAGATTTCTAAGCACATTATAGTAACCTATTAGTACATGTTTACGCACGGCTGGAAGGATAGTGATCTGGAGAGTGAAGCATTAGGGGAATCGCTTGGGATTATATGATGCAGTATAGGGACTAATAAAACTGCACACAACCAATTGCATACCAAAAGTCACGTATGACCGGTATTAAAAGGTATTAATTTGGGAATAAACAAAGAATAAAAAGCAAATAAACAACGAATAAACAACGAATAAACAACGAATAAATAACAAATAAATAACGAATAAACAACAAATAACCAAAGAATAATTAATTAATTTATCGAATAATCAGCGCTATAACTAGTTTTAATATGTTTAACTTGATATAGCTATTCCGTATAACTGGGAAGATGGCGAGTCTTGATGGGGAAGTTTGGGATGTATGGCTTCATCTGCCTTCTGGGTGTATCTACCTCGTGTAGGCCTTTTTATCAAGTGTTGAAAGTTTCAACATCCGTCTGTTGCGCAATCCTTCAATCTATTCGTAAGTTATGCAACGAAATGCCCTTCAGATGTGCCGCGTCTACCAAATAAATTCCTCTGAGGGATCCTCAACCCCTATGATGGCGGCGAATTCTAGCATCGCCCGACTAGTCCAAGTTCTGCCCGAGATGGGGAGGCCTGATCTAAACGCTAGATATATAACATATGAACATACGGAGCGTAGGCAATATTTCGGGCATAAAGAATGGCCATGATGACACTGTCATGTTGCTACTGGGTGGCAGCGGGGGATTTTTCAATATGTCACGATGTTGCCCAATCAGGGCGCAGTGAACATTATGAAGCTGTTACTTGAAAGTGGCAAGGCCGATAGTGACTTAGCTGATAAATCAGTCCAGAAGCCTATAGTGTATGCTGTGCCATTTCACGGTCATCTTGTTGTCAACCTCTTCGAGCTGGTTATTCCCAAAGTTTCCCTCTAGATAGAGATGTAATATGTTGCATACCATAAGAAATATTACTAATGGTTCCGGTGCAAGGGTAGCGCACGACTTAGAGGTCAAGCACTTCACATACATAGTCATCCGAACGAAAAGTCGTCTAAATGAAGATATTTCATCGCCCTATTTAAAGGCAACTAGTTCTGTCAGAGATGGGCGATCAGGTACCTCCCTAGCTCTTCGACAAGCCATTTATTGTTGGTGATCAGGGACTGGGGCCCCGAACAATATCATTGTAGTAACCTCGACAAAGCAAGTAGACTTTAGAATTAGTCTAATGCAAAGTTTTCATTAACGTAAAATAATTTGCAAGCCTTCCAAGTAGCTTTCGTGACTTCTTCTTCAATAATCCCTCCCAGTTCCAGAGGCGAGTACGGAACGCAATTAATTCTAGTACATCTCTCGTCTTCTCTTTCTCCTCGCCCAATATCTGAATTTCGAAAGCATAGGTGCAAAAGCGGCTGTGTGCAATAGCATGATTATTGTATGCTACGCGGACTGGCGAATTCCACTTTCCCTGATGTCCTGAGCGTTAAAATTTGAAGATACGCTCTCCAAGGGGGCGTTTCTAAGTGAAGCATGACAACACCTTCCCTGTCATCATGGGGGCCCGCGACCGGGGATAATCGGAGGCGGGGCGATTCTCGTATCAAAAATCCGTCTATCAACGACCTTGAAATCAAAGAGCTTGTCAAACTCAGCCTTATTACGCATGAGCTCCTCATTAGCCTTAGTGAGCTTTTCAGGCTGTTCATCTTCAGCGACATTGAGCTTCACGTTAAGCACCCACTTCTGCGCGGGGTCGACGGGTCGAAGGTCATTCCACGCTGGCAGGTGCGCGATGGGCCGGTTCGGAGACTCAGGTAAGTGGTAGTACCTGCTCAACACAATCTCCAGGTCCCCTCTGTTGAACGAGTAACTCTCCTGAATGAGCTCATTCGTGTATCTATGTTACCAAATTAGCGACCAAGATAGCAAGGAACTGAGACGAGGGAGATATCCATACGTATGTCCATTCGCCACTAGGGATCCCGGTAAGCTATGTGGGAACGGTATCTCAATCTTCTTCCTGGATGTGATGGGAGAATCTCGCAGAGGGTCCGGCAAGTCGGTCCACCGAAGAGTCGCCGGCAAGCGGTTGAGATCAACCGTACTTTCCTTGCCGAAGTCTGCCTCGGGCGCTACCTCATACGTAGCCTGGAGGATGTATGATGAGCGCAGGAGCTGCTTGTTCAAGTCGGCCCACAGCTGCTTCTCTTGCTGGCGCGGTAGGGTACTTGGATGGAGAGGCTTAGGCAGCCCCTTCGGCTGCGGCTGACCTGCAAAGAAGAGAATCCGATAGATGGTACGACGCGCCGTCATCCAGGATAGGCCCTGTAGGATGGCGCACGCAGTGTCAAAATCGCCCGACTTCACAGATGCAGTAAGGAATAATTCGTGCATTTTAGATGACGCCTCGTGGCTTTCCCTTGGGTGCTGTCAGTGAGCGCGCACACCGCGATCACGTGATAGCCTATAGCCCTGGCGAAGTTTCCGCAAGAGTTCTTCTGCTGAGCCTGGATTTCTGATGATTTCAAAGGGTAGAGCTCGTTTTGTCAAATCCTGCCGCGACCAAAGCGAAATTGATGCTACTGAAAGTAGTAATAGGATGAGTGAAGGTTGCTAGTGAAGTTGAGATGCCGCGAGCCAATGCTATTGCTGCCAGTTGGGGTCAGCTGACTGAGTGCTTAAGTACCTACCTAAATATAGGTGACCAGATGCTATTATTTTATCTTTCTCCTGTCGTACCCTTGGTGTTTCGAAATTAGCGACAACTTGATGTCAAAGGGATGGGCGCTTCAATGGTTTTGAATCACTTTTGATGAACGTGACAATACTCGTTGGGCTTCCTCATTGGCCCATTGCTTGATGTTGAGCTCCCATCATATGTGGCTTGTGCAATTGTGGCTTGTTAGTCAACACGCCAGGTGGCTGGGGTATTATCCCGGCTTTCTATTGGCCTAAGAATCACGGCCCCTTACAAGTAACGTTTTTGGCAGCAGACATCACATCTTCTTCGCCCGGTCAATTACTCAATCAGTCTGAATGACAAAACTTATTAAAATAGAAAAACGTCAAGAGAAAACAGATACCAACAAGTCTCTAGCGTAGTCGGAAATAAATGAATGTGATATTGAACCCGTGACTAATAATAGCCTCCTAAATGGATCCGCTCTCATAGGTACGCGACATCCAAGGTCGCTCGACGCTACTGTATGTATGAATGCATTCTTGGGCTCTTGTGCTCTGCGAAAATAGATAGTCAAGAATTCCAACAGGTTATTTCATTCTGCCATATATATGATTAGAACCCCACGCTTATAAGTTGGCCAGGGATAATCTGTAGGTATCGGTAATCGCGTCCACCACATCGAGCAAGGGGTTCAGCTACAAATTTGGAATTTTTCGGCGAAAAGCTTCACCGGGAAATGGCTCACTTTGCCTCCTTTTACTTAGCTATTCGATCATGTGCACAGCGCCGCGAAATTGATTTCAAGGAAGTCAGTAGGAGTATACAAAGAGAAATCCAAACGAGCCTACTTTTCAGCGCTGTGACTTGTTGTTCAAACTGAATTGGGTGGGTCATCCCAGAGAAATGCTAGAGTTCTGGCAAGCAGCATGCCTTAAGCATGCTATTGCAGCTCGCTTTAGACGTAGGTATGATCCCGCTCCACAGTGGCCCTCGCCAAGTTCAGTCATCACATTGCTTTACGTTGTAGTATGGTCTCGTAACCCCCTCATCCCAGCCAGCTGGTTGCTAACCCCCACGGACTCATTAGTGTTAGACTGAAGTAGTCTCATGTTTTTAGCCTCCTACTGTTCTATAGTAATTACAGCACTCCTACCCGATCCATGATAGCTAGGCTACGATCAGCATCGAAACAAACTACATCACACCAGAAGAGAGCTGAAGGGATAGAGGGGAGTATGACTGCATGATCAGCATGTTTTGCGCAATAGCAGAGGATGAGCAAGCCTCGTGGGTCTATGGCGTTGCCTCTTTACTGTAGATAGCCAGTCACGTCAAGGGAAGGTAGGTCCAGACAATGATGGCTTAATTAAAATAATCAGGTGGTTCGTGATGCCGGGGGTTTGCTTAGTAGACTCAGTAAGCTCTTCTAAATAAGTTAGTTATGTACATGTCCAATTTCTGCATCATGGATACATGGTAGTATCGAGCGGTGATACATTGTGACACTGACATATGTCATACAGAGCACGGAATCGCCACTTGCAGATCGTATTTCTTTTGTAGAAGGTTTTACAATGTTTTAGAACAATATCTAAATGCCAAAACTATCAACAGAGAGACGCGAGGCCTGTTGGGCGTTTAACATCCATTTCATCCGTGACTAATGGTTTCGTAATAACAATACGTTTCCCCGCGTTGTTGGAAACCCACCAGATCATGCATTGCGAAACTGGCTGTTGAGGAGTGTTACACGCGCTGAGCACTTGTACGCTGTTTCGCATGCGCAATTCGGTCTACACCCTCGGGGCGTACGCCCTCGTATTGCGCATGTCTCAAGATTATTGAAACTGAAGCTATCCAGCCCTCGCTTATATGAGACATGTATGTAAGATAAGCCAACTTGCAAGGCTAGAAGCGACCTAACTAGACTTTCAAGGACCTAGGCAACCTATAGAGAGTTATTGTAATCTAAAGCAATTCCAAACGCTGATCCCCAGTCCTTTGTTATACAATGAGAGATAGGTATCACGGGATGATACCATGACTTGGAAACTTGTAATAACGAGTTATAACTTCACAAGATCGAATAACTTGAGTGTCTGATTTGATTTAATTATTACACATTTGCATTTATATATATCATTGGTATCAACTTAAAAAAATGACCAACCACGCCTTTCTTTTTTTGCATCTGTTGTTTCTCGCTTACC
Organism: Xylaria sp. MSU_SB201401; assembly: GCA_002288965.1. Taxonomy (NCBI): domain Eukaryota; kingdom Fungi; phylum Ascomycota; class Sordariomycetes; order Xylariales; family Xylariaceae; genus Xylaria; species Xylaria sp. MSU_SB201401. The sequence goes on along the minus strand of NPFG01000150.1, from coordinate 60,071 downwards.
GTGTACCAGCCGGTGAGCCAGCATCCAGGAAGCTGCCAAGTTTCGGGTGTTTTCCTCTTCGGAAATTCTATCCCGGAAAATAAATATTTAAGATTAGGATTTATCGAGAGTCCATACTCTGAACATCCATCTAGATGACATTGCCCTTGACCTGCTTGAAATCCTTGAGCCTGATATCTCTCCAGGCGATAACACCAGCGAGACCCAGTACAGTAATCGTAGTGGCAGCAATAAACATGTTCTTAAGAGCAGCATCGTAGGCCTTGACAATAGCCGTATGCGTGGCCGAGCCGACGGGGTACGAGATCTGTTTGGCCAAATCGCCGTAGATAGCGGCGAACTGGTCCTTGCTCTCCTCGGGCAGATACTCGAGGAGCTGGCGGGGGAAAACACCGGTCCAGATGGCGCCGGAAACAGTACCGCCGATACCACCGCCAACGCTGGCGAACAAGTTCTCGATGGCGAGGACGACGGCGACTTCCTGGTGCGATGCGGCAGCCATGACGGCGACCTGCTCGCAAATGACACAGGCACCGCCGGCGAAGGCGTACAGAATCTCGACGAAGATGATCCACCCGATGTTGGTGCCCTGGTGACGGAAGTGGATCAACAGGCCGATGGAGAGGATGGTCGCGGGGACACCGAAGTATAGCGCAATCCACTTGAAGCGACCAGTCTTTCGGATGGCGATACCCACGAGGAGACTGAAGAAGGTCGATCCTATACTGTAGATGTTGCCGATGTACGACGTCTGCCACACTTGGAGCCGGAGAACGACCTGAAGCCACGAGGTGAAGTAGGCTGTCCAAATGTAGTACTCAACGAACAGGACGGCAGCAAGAACGCAGGCACCGAGGACGGTGCGGTCCTTAAGAAGTCGCCAGGGCAAGAACTTGACGGGGGCCCAGTACTTCTCCCAGACAACGGCAAGGCCAAGGAGGACAATGCCGACGACGATGAAGGAGATGGTGAGAGGGTCTCTCCAACCATACTTTTGGCTCGTAGCGATGCTGAAGGGTAGGAGGAAGAGGGTGAAACCGGCCGATATGAGGATCAGGCAGATGATATCGAATTCCCAGAAGTAGTGGGCTAGAGACTGCGCGAAGGTTCGGCCGCTCTTCTTGCGCACGAGGAGTCCCTGCTTGATGGCCTTGTTCTGGTTGTATGCGAACAAGAAGTAGAGAGGCAGGCAGATGACTGGGGTCACGATGGCGAAAATGCCGAATCCCCATCTCCAGCCAATACCGTTGAGTAAACTCTGGGCGAGAGGCCCAGTGATCCAGACAGTAATAATGTACGGCGAGCTGACGTAGGCGAGCACGAATCCTCTGTTCTTCAGCGCAGAGGTGTCGGCAATGAAGACACTGGAGGTATAGGAGATTCCGTTATATCTGCAGAAACGAATTGTTAGTCGTCATTGTCTTTTCCTCTTCAAGGAAAAAAAAATTGCGTTGAGAGGTATCCATACCCAACCCAGTAGAAGATTTGTGCTGCGGCATATGTATTGACATTGTTGCAAGCCGCCATGAGGACAAGGCCGAGGACCATGGAACACATCGTCAAGAGGTATCCTTGAGGTCGACCCCAGATATCGATGATTTTGGCGATTGGAAGCTTCGAAATACCTCCAATGATGTTGGCTGCAACGCCTATCGTGGCCGTCAAAGAGTGCTCTTGGAAAGAGCTGGTGACATATGGGGTTAGAATGAATCCCATTCCCTGTTGTATAGCGTCGATAAAATAGATGAACCAGATTCTGTGTCACAGTCAGCCTCGAACATAGGCGAGTTTGGGCGAATTGGTTGTTGACCCACAGTATGTAGGCGGCATAGAGATCACGCTTCGTCCAGGTTTTGGTGATAGCCTCCATGTTCTGGACACCCTGCTGGGCATCTTTATCGATGGAATCATCATCTCCTCCATCGCTGCTGGGTGGCCGGTCGGTGGCTAGAGCAGTCTCTTTGCTGTCAGCTCCAATCGCTTCATTATCCCCGGGTCGTGGTTTCTCCTCCTCCACCACAGGCTGATCCTGGATGAAGGTCTTGAAAGGGTTTCTCATCTTGAACGATGGATGAACAATCCAAAAGAGGTTGATTGTATACCCGAGGCTGTTGTTGGTGGTTCTCGAAAGATAAGGATTACAAGGACAGAGGGAGGGGACCCGGACTGCAGGGTATGCTTAAATACAAAAGTCCTTCGACGGTTACAAGATAGCTACGGACAGAAACGGGCGACGGGTCACACTACATTCAAGGGTCGGGGAGCGAGTGGCGTGGCGCGATCGAGCCAGACCATTCATCGTACCTACACTAATCCGAAGACGCCTGACTGCTGCTGTACGACCGGGCCTTGCCATGCCAAGTGGAGGGACTGGCCTCTGCTCTTGATGTAGGCCAGAGGTATGCATGCCGACAGCGGGACAAGCGAATCCAATGCAGAGGCAAGCGACCCATCCTGCAAATCACCAGATAGTTAGACGCGGTCGCTATTCCCTAAATCGGATGACCCCGGCCGAGGGATTCTAGTGAGAAATGAGGCAGTTTTGACAATACAACCAGAACGTGGAGCTCGTCTCCAACTACGCCCAAGCTGTTTGCTCAAAGGATCTACTTACTAGGTGACTACAAAACAAGACATCATTTCTTTCCCCGTTCCGAGCTTTGACCTTTTCGCTTGCCTCTTCGACAATTTGTCTTAGACATGGGAGAAGTAACGTAGTACAAAGAGAAGCCGCACACCGCGAGGGCCATTCAGCTTTGGCTTTCCCCTCCACTGACAGGGATAGATGCGGTCTATGCTAACTAGGTTAATGGCTAGGTTACTAGCGCCGCGTAGTCGAATGGGGCCCCTGGTGAAAATTTTATCAGATTGATCGAATTGATCAGATTGATAAGATAACTGCCCCATCATCACCTGCAGATGGGCCAGAACGCGCGTTTGCCTCCAAAACCTTCTGGTCCGCCAACCCAATAAGGTATGAATGGGGGTACTTTAGTAGTCATAGTGGAGCGGCTATTGAAGCAAGTACGTGTGTTCGCTCAAGCCTGATGGCTGCCGGCTCCGCTGTCTTAAGTCGAGTGATCCAATGAGCGGCTTTTTTTTCATTCCCAAAGCAGCAGAAAGGTCCGAAGACGGATTTCATAGGAATACTAATTAGGCTCGGGCTAAACTTGGCAATTAGTAACGATATCAAGAATAAAGACACGGAGGAACGGAATAGGCTGAACCAGATTGTCGGTAGCCTTAGCACTACGTATGGCTTCACAGCGACAGACTAAAGCAGGTGAAGACGTGATTCCCTTGGTACGCTTGCCAAGGCGTCGGTCCCGTGCTCTACTGAGCCAGTTCACTTCCAAAACCAGTCTTCTTTCTACCACAATACTAGGTGGAAAGACAAAAAAAACTTTTGCCAGTGTCACTGACTAATTAGCATGGATAGCTTCACGTTGGAGCTATGGTTGCGAAAAAGAACAGGAAGAAAGAGCGCCACATAAGCGTTCAAATCCGACGGATCAAACAGGTTTAGATCAACTGATGCATGAGCACCAACAGTACGGAACTAGCCCATATAACTCTCACGTGCATGAGATCAAAGATCTAATATTAGGTAGGCGGCCTGCAGCCCCCGCCTTGTGTCCCACAGCTGGAACATGAGCTGAGGGTATTGAAAGACCAGGAACTCAGGTCATATATGGCAGCACATCGTGCTTGGACTGCATGTTGCTAGTATCTCTTGGCTTCGGTGAAGTCCCTTTTCTCCACGCCGTGATACTACAGCGTGTCGTTGAACATGCTGTATTCTGTTGAACCTGATGATACACAATAACACATCATTAGTGAGACCAACAAAAGGGACTTTGCGAGAGTTTCATCGAGAAGAAATGAGGAGTGAAGGCGTCGAGTCTGAAGATCGTATGATGTCTGGGCGCTCCTCGGCTCTGCCGATCTCGCTCACAGGGACGATGGAGTCTTGGAAGTGGCCTATGCCCTCTCAAGCTACAGACAGCCTCGAGACCGACACAGCTCAAGACCAGTCTCGCCTGTTCTATGACGTGGATCTCGATTGGCCACGTCAAGATCTGCGTTGCCAGACCGAAACAAAATGAGAGATGCTGCTGAAGGCTGATGTTACGAGGCTCGGTGAGTTGCTTTGGTTCATATTACCTATCGCTTGATCAGCCACTAGTGAATCGATGCCCTTGAAATAGAGGCGCAGAAAAAATCCAGGTTACGTAGCCCTACATAGTCCCTCCGCCTATCTACGACTAGAGGAGGAGCTTTTTTGAGCACCGTTAGGTCATAGGTGACGGCAATGCGGTTCAGATACACTACCTCAAGCTAGACGTCTGAGCATTCTGCAAGTGTGCTTCAGACAACCCCGAGGCTGGGTACAGTAGGTCGCCATAATAGAGCCGGCCATCCTTGGCGGTAGGTATTGGGATGGGTGTTCTTGTTGCATGATCAGATAACGCAATGCCGAACTAACAGCCTGAAGCTTCTCCCATACTACAAAAGCCGCTGATTGTATGCCAAGTGACTGACAGGTGGCAACAATCTGTCATCTGTCGCAGTTGTGGCTGCTGCAGGGACTTTCACGTGATCTCAAATTTACGGCTCTCGAATCCTTGTCCGGTCGGCCCCAGCATTTTCATAGAGGAGGGTAGCGTCTACGACCGATACTCCATCCACCCATCGCGAACTCGATTGTCGGCAACGTCAGCTCAGTGCGCCCTGACACTCATCCCACAATGTCTGCGGCTCAGAAGCCCATCCGTCTCCCGCCGCTGAAGACTCTGCGCGTGCGGACACCCAACGCCAAACCAGAGCGCCCATGCATGGCCATCATGTCCTCTGTACTCTGTAAGGAAAACCCGAGATACCGTCAACCACTTCCTCACCCACTGAACAGTGGCTAACACTTACCTTCCCTCTGTGCAGCATGCTGGGCTTCTGCGGGTGCTAGCACGGCCGGATGCGCCCAAATCGAGCAGGCCCTACGAGCGTGCATGGACGGACCGCGTCCCGCCGCTCCTCGCAAGAGCGAAGTCAACTACCACTTGTCTCGGTTTAAGGAAAGGCTCACATACACGGCGAAGAAGAAGAGATAATCGGCTACGAATCAGCGGCACTCAATTGGCATTTCCCAAGCTGCTCAACGGCTTCAATACTGAGCTTTCCATCACCATTCAAACGCAGACATGGCAGCGCTTATACCTACTATCACGCTTAGACGACGATGTCTCCGGCTGCCATCGTCCAGAAAAGATTCTCGCTCGCACCTTAACGATATATACACTGTACGATACCACGCGGAGACATGACGGTAGATAAAAAGACGAAACGATAGAGTACTTTGGCGTTGCAGACACTGCCCAATCGTAAAGAATCAGAGCATCCGATCTGATCTGAATGGATCAGCACGCTCACCCACCCAAAGGGGCCGGCTAAACGTTCTCGAATGCAAAATACGCAGATGACACTAGGTGTCCCATTGTAAATATATCAAGATATCCCAACTGTCATATATATACATACAAGTTAAATAGCCAGGTCCTAGTCGTAGACAGCTTATCTTAGCTCGCTTCACTGCCCTCCCCACTCCATCAACCTAGCAAAGACAAGGCAAATGCAGACTCTGGTAATTACTACAAGTCTTCCCCGAGGGCACATCACTCCCCGTCTGCAGATACACCTGCCAGTAATCCCCACCACTTGCCATCTTACAAACAAGGAAGTTCAACTGTCTGCCCCAAGAACTGCTCGTGCTTGTGATAATCGTATCACCCTCGAGCGCCCAGCCCGGCGCATTATTAGAAGCTGATAGAGTGAGAGTCTTGTACGAGGTGCTGTCCGACCCCACGGTCAGGTACGCGCTGCTATTGGCGCTCTGGATCGCCCCATTCGCGATGTTGAAGTACTCGCTGCTCGATTCGGGACCCATGACGGGGATCGATGCTGCGAGGAGGTAATTGTTAGCCAGATTACTCAGGTTAGTCAGGTAGGCGAGGAGGTTAGTGTGGGCAGTTTCTGTATGTTTACATTGGAAGTGGATGAATGAAAGAAACCCCCCCATAAGAAATGATTTCTGAAAAGAAAGTGAAAGTGCTTACGATTTGACGGAGAAGCCTGCAAATAATAATGGAAAATAGGTGACGAGACGCCGCGGATCTGCTCCGGCTTCGCATCGACGAAAAGAGAGCCGGGCGCCGCCGCAGCGACAGCGACGACGAGCTTGGTAATCCAGGACGGCATCGTATGCCAGGAGGAATATATGTATGTGTGATATCTGTTAATCGACACCTAGGTATCTGGTAATTCACCACTATCACCGCGATAAATCACCAAAAGGTCGAGAGTTGAAAGTATAAGGAAAGTCCCTTAATGTGATAGGATAGCAAGAATGCCGATCAATGCTTTCTTTCTTTCTTTCTATACATGTGAAATACATACGCAAACACACACACATATATATATGTATATCCCACCTGAACTCAACACGTAGTAATAATAAATGCCAAACACCCAGCGCACCAAAAACATAATCAGGACGGTAGGCAAGTTCCGCGACAGGCGAAGATACGCGGACGGGTATTTACTGCAACAGGTAATAGTCGGAGGGTTCACTCCCGTCCTTCAAATCAAGCTCAATCGAGCTATATCATCAATATTACAAAAAGAATGTCTGTCTTCGCGCTAACATAATTGGGGTAACATACAACTATATATAAGGTAAGTGAGCTCCCCATCTGTTCCAATTCCATCAATGGGAATGTCTAACAGCTAATTGACAATCGAAGCGTATGTGAATGGATAGATGTTATGCATGGCTTATATAGGTAGTAAACGATCCTTCAGTATCACTGTCTCAGTTCATCTTTATGCAGATTACACAGGACAATGGAGAAAATCGAAGGAGAAAAAAAGGAAATTAAGACTAGACGTAGATTAGCTGCCTCTACATAAGTATATATATAATCTGCTAGGTGGGCACTGTCAGGTGAGTCTCGAAGTTAGTTTAACAACAAGTCGAGTTACAGCCCATAGAGATCGCAGAACTTGCATGTCAAGTTTTGTGACCTCCTTCTTGCACCCAAGCTCTTCCCATTCGAGAGCAGCTGATGTCTTTCTTTCGTCGACAGATGATGCACAACAAAAACAAGAACCCGCCTTTCCTGTAACACTAGCGCCACACCGAAGAGAACAGCCCAAACATAGAAGAAGTGCACATACAATTCAATGCCGCCTGCCCTCACCAGTAAACTCCGGTATATGCTCATGACAAGGAATCCCCCCCAATTTCGACGGAGTAAACATAGACCGTTTTTGTAGCCACACGACTGGCTGCACCAGTAACAGCCTCAATCAAGACGAGGGCAGAAAGGTCTATTCCCCAACAAAGCGCATCGCAACTTAGAGTTTACCAAAAGGACTGACGGTTGATACTTGACAACACTGAGCCGAAATGGTAGAAGATCGGAAATTAGGATAGGCGCTGCGTGAGTGAACAACCAAGCCATACGGATAATCTAATCCAACTTGTTGACGTTGCAATATGTCCAGAGAATCGCAAATGGGTGCCGAATGAGCGTCGTCGAGCGAGTTTGGTACGCAGAAAAGTAAGGCAAAATAGAGGAATCAGAAAGGAGATAGTGGAAGGGGAGTGGGTATCCATGCCTCGTCTAATGTTGGTATTGAAAAAGGAACTGGTATCGGAGTTGTATTAAGATTGATGGATGGCGTTTGAATCTGGGTATAGTTCGTCAAATATAAGTAGTAGGTAGAAGCCGGGAGACCACGGATCGGGAGGATCACCTAGAGGCTTAGTTCATGTCTCCAACGCAGAAAAGTTCTATTTCTCCGACACCGTTGGTGTACATGTTGCTTGCGCCTTCTCGCCATTCCTGGAACGCTATCTGGATGTCATCGTCACTCTCGATGGTGACCAAATCGCCATCCTCGTCACGATACTTGAGTCTCAAATTACCCTTACTAATCGAGCTGGTCGTAAACCGTGCAAGCTTGCCGTCGATGCGGTCACTGAGGGATTGGTACGTGATGCTAAAAGGAACAACGAGTGTTACATAAGTTCCCGTGTCACAGTTCACTCTTACCCTCAATTGTGTTGGGATCGGTATATCCTGATTGCTGGGAGAGTTGATTGCGGCGGAGTTCCCAAGCGCTGATGACACTACTTGTCGACCGTCGAGACTGAGTGGTTGTGGCGCTGCAGTCTGTCCAGCGGATGGCGTACCCTGCCGGGGATAAATAGGCTGAGTGGGAAATTGAGCCATTGTGCCCCCGTACTGGCTATTCTGCTGGTTCAACCGTTCTCGCTGAACGCCAGGGCTCTGGGTGTTGGCGCGTACGGGGGGATCCTGTCGGGGGGATCCGGTCTGGGACCGGGGAATGCTAGCATCATGGGCAGGGTGAAGATGAGGGGGAATCCCAGGGACTGCAGGTACAGGAGTAGTTGTATTAGCTCTTCGTGCATTCTGTCCGTTGATATCAGGCGTACTGTATGATCGGCTGCGCTGCTGCTGGGCGAGCGTCTGTTGAGAGGCCATGACTGGCATGGATGGCCCCCTCGGATTTCGTCCATTGATAGGGGTCGAACCATCTCTTGAAGGTGCCCGAGGCATGGCTGGAGCGGTGTATCGATTGGAATCTCTATCTTCCCAGCCACCCTGTGGTGTAGAAGTCCGAGGGAAAGGATACTGACCATTTTGACTTAACAAAGTGCTGGCTGTGCTAGTTCTGGAGGACGCTGGCGAATCTATGGTGGGAGAAAAGTACGACTCGCCGCCGCGAGGCAAAGCTGGCTGCGCACCGCCCGTCTGCACACTTAGCTGCCTTGGAGCAAGCGGAAGTGGAAACTGAGGCGGCGGCGCTCTAGCTAGGCTAGCTAGTGATTGAGTACTATCGGTAGTGACTGACCGAGCACGAAGGCTGCTGTTCGAGCCGTTGTGCGCCATCACGCCTCCCAAGTTAGAGCTGTTTCCTAGATTGGGAGATGACATCTGACTTGGCAACGGCTGTTCGTCATCATCATCGTCGTCGTCGTCGTCCTTTTCGGCATATGGGTTCTCTATACTATCCACATTTCTCAGCCAAGTGAAACCGGGAGTGGCCTGCTCAGGGCTTGCTGCCGTGGACTGAGGGATGTTGATCTTCCGCTGTATATCAAGGCCAGTCGCCCATTTCTTCATGATTTCTTCGTTGTTATATTTAATGATGAAATTCTCGACACCAGGATCACCTTTCCACCATATTTGTATCGTGTACGAACCTATAGACATCTGTTAGATCAACGGCTAGTGACCTCGAGAGATACGACGTACCTGGTTTGGCAAACGATATAACCTCTGTTACATTTGACATGAAAATCCGGCCTTTGAGCTGTAGCTTGCTGCTTTTGTTACGTCCTTTAGAGATAGACTTATTCTTGTCTTTTTTGTCTTTACTTTTGCTCGTTTGAGCCTCTTTACAGCAGAGGAGAATATTCTCGAAGAGATAAATTTCATACTAAAAAGTTAGCGGTTTCCATGATATAGTCAATAGGATTTGGTTCGCTGGGGGCATACGTCTTTTTCTTGCTCGCTTCGGCCCGTTATCACCTGGTATGAGCCATGTAGCAGTAGTTCACCAAAATGATCAACTCTGTGGCTTTTCCAGTCATCAACTCGGACTCTGAGCTCATCTAGTGCCTCACGTAATAGAGCACGATTGACCGCTTCATTGGCCTGCTTAAGAACTCGTTCCGCAGCCTCAATTCCTTTGCTGAGATCTTCCTGGTTTTCCGGAGGGACGTCACCTCGCTTAAGTAAGTCCTACGAGGGGGTTAGTCAGCGTGTCGCTACTATTAGATTGACTGGCATACCTTGAGCAATAAAGGGTACTTCGCTAGTCTCTGCATTGGCTTCAGTAGGAAACCATCAAGCGTGTTAAAGTCACACGCGACAGGGTGTCCAGCCGTCTGGATCTTGTCAAATACTTGATTCGCGACCTGAGCCGCCTTTCGCTGGTTGGCAATGAAAGGTTGGTAAATTTCAAATGCCGCTTCATTCATGATGAAAATAGAACCCCATTGTTGCGCCGATTGCGGCATGGAATTGGTCGTCTCCACACGTATCAAGAACCGTCGCTGGAAATCTAGAATTCCATGTATGTTTAGAAATATTTGATAGGCCACGTCTCCAGGGATAACAGCCTTATCCAGCAGAGTTTTCTTTAAATCATGCAGATTCTCCATATCCTGTACGTATTTGCGCTCCGTGTCAACGAGCTCACGAATGATATGATCGCGATATGTCATCTGGGCGGTAGGACCCTCAAAGCCACCACCATCTTCCGGGTAAGGCGCAATTTGAAGGAGGTGGCCACCCTCTTCAGCGATATCGAGGACATGGTTAATGACTTGGATGACCTAATTGAATGTAAGTAAAGACTATGTCCATTGATAGAGCAAGTGACAGATATGAACGAACCTTCACAAAACCTGTTGTATCTTCATTCATTAAATCAGATACGATAAAGCATTCCGCTGCAGGAATTTGGAGTTGCCTCAAACATGCATTAATAAACTTGAAGGTAGCTGCCTTGGGACGTTTAGTAGGGTCTGTTATGATGTCGTTTGGATCCAAAGGGACGTCAGGTTTAGTGGAATTATAGATGGTGATCAACGGATCACCGCTCCTGAGCAGGCCCCAAAGAGATTCCACGGGATTATATTCACTCGATAAGGAATCCTGCTCTATGACTTGTTGATAACCCTCGAAACCTGGTACTGTGGCTAGCCGTTGTTTGAGGGCTATGCAGATTTGGTATAGCGACCTCGATGCATCGGCTCTCTGGTTAATGATATTGGCCGTGGCCATGACACCATTGGCCGAGTGTGTGACGGTGGTGGAGGAGCCCATGGATGCCAACGACGTTGTCGAGGCGGAATTGACCATTGTAGAGCCAGACAGTTGGCTGGCTCGTAAGCTACTCATAGTGGAGACGCCACCGTAATTATTGTTGGCAGGAAATACAGGGGCCGTATTCGTCCTTAGAAGAGCCGGTGCGTGTGCCATGGCAGATCAACCCATCCGATTGCAGGACACTGGGAGGTGAAATGTTCCGAGGCAATGAGCCCAAATAGAGTGCACGAGAAAATCGACCGCCGTGTGGCTCGCGAGATACCCGACGTCCAACTGTGCTACCAGGTTGAGGAGGGGTTGGGGGACGAGGTGGACTCTTGAGTGATATGAGACAGAAAGCAGATGTAAATTACAATGTTTCCTTTGTCGCGCCGGTCGATTGTGCTGACTCTGATGTGAGATCGTGTTGGTCGTGCTGTAGGTACTCACGAGCGGCACCCAAAATACTGGAATATCCGTGATCTGCCTGGATACTGGTACCCGGAAGTTTGATAGGGTTGTGTGATTGCGGTCGTAAAGGGTTTCCCCAATGGCAACCAGCCTTCCTTGATGGAGCGTCTTTCCTCCCTTCGCCTCTTGTTTCTTTTCTTTTCTTTTTCGGGCCTCCCTTTCTTCGTTTATCCTCCTTGCTTGCAATTAATCGGCTGTACGAGTTTGCCGAACCGCCTCGTTATTTTCTTTTGCCCCCGCAGCGGTGGAACTCGAGTCGGAAGAATCTATCTGTCGGCTGTAAGGCCCAGCACTATGTAGGTATTCGTGGGGTCGGAGATGGTGAGTGCGTATCAACTGGTTTGAGCAGATAGGTAGGTGGTTGTCGCAACGGTTTCAGACGATAGAGGAGCCTTGAAACATGGCAAATCCGGTGGATAGAGTGCCTAGTAGTACATGCCGTAAGACCGGTGCGTGATTACTGGGCAGAGGGCGTAGATTGGAACGGAGATGGAGGCTGGTTCGATATGACGGATGCAGATACGACGCTGCGCTGGGTTGAACGGTGAAGGTCGTCGTCGTGGAAGATGACGGAAGTTGCTAGCACTATCGTGTCGGCCAAACGGTTAGTATCCTGATTCTCGGCTACTGTGGCGATATACACGATCACCACGGGAGGCAGGTAGATGGGAAGCAGTTGAAGATGGTCGGCGGGGGGGAATCAGGAGCATGAATGAAGTTGTAGTAACAGACAGGGTAGGCAGTCGTGGTAGCGCTGGTGGTGGCGAGCGTACTGAGTACAGCGGTTGGGGGCCGGCTCCATAGTACGTTGGACAGGACAGTAAGTCCACTACCTAGGGAGGTATCTAAGGGAGTTACCCAGGCAGGTAACCGGAAGGGCTGTCAGTGGGTTTGTACACAATAGGTAGTAGGCTACTGCCAAGTACCTTAAAAGCATATAGTACATGATTGGTAAATGCTAAATATGTACCCACTCACGTGGTATAGCCGAATAAGTACTTAAGGGTCTGCATTGAGACTTAGTACTACTCCAGCTTCGATACTTGCAAGTACCGACAGGGTCGGGCACTGGTGTGGTTCCCCAATTACCCACCTGTTCTGCCACCCGCGACTTGTTAGCCCTTCCTGGCCCTTCCTCCCCTCACCCCCTTGTTGGTCTCCTTTTTCGCATTGTGGGGACTTGAAGGCTACTCAAGCTCCGAGTACCCACTACCTCTAGCATCACCCTGGAGGTACATATGTAAATAGGTAGGCGTTCGAGTTTACGTTCACCTTGCTCACCCTGAGCACCCTACCTATTAATTCATCACGTCATGCTTATTTCTCCGGGTTTTCGAGGGCCAAGGGAATGAGAGAGAGAATTTCAGTTTATTATACCGTGATCCCGTTAGGAGTCTGTTAGCTATTGGAACGACTGAGCTGAAGATTGCTGACACCTGAGCCCAGGTTGCATGATCTTGTTCCCGAACACAGCATTCTTAGTGTTGTTACCTTGAAGTGCAATTTGACTGGGCCTACATTTGTAAAAGCCAAATAAATGGCTCTCTCTCTCTCTCTCTTTCCCGTGTGGTACCGCATACATATATCTATCGATCCATCTTATCTTTTTTGCCTCAAGCTCTATTTATTCAAGAGTGACAAGTCAGTGGTAGAGGGAAGTTGTATTTACAATAGATGATGTCTCTCAGCGGGCCGAGACCTGGTTCTCTCGCTTTGGGATGGTACTTTGTCATCAAGCCAGGATAGCATATACCTATATCCAAAGTACCTAAGTTGTAGCGGCGTCATGCCGAAGGGAGGCATCATGAAGGGTCGCACGTGTGCCGGCATAATTCACGGGTTGCTCGACTCTGGGCTGACTAAGGCTGTTAGGCATTGATCGGCGTTATGTAAAAAAGGTTGGTTGCCTCGAGAATCGTTTCAAATCTGCAATGGCAACCGGCTATGCCAAAAGGGTGGTGGTAGTGGTGTCGATATACGAAGATGTAACTCGCCTGTCGACCCGAAAGCCAAAAGCCGCTGTGATCAGCCTGTGAACGAACCAGCATGATGGTACGTACATCCTCCCTCCATTTGCTGTGTAAACGCCCAACCCTCCATTACAGCATGCGTGCGTTGCTCGGCACATGTGCTGTGCAGGAATATATATCATCCATCTCCCCATCCTGCCCGCATTTATCATGGCGCGCGACTACTCACAGTAGATGCGCCCACACCATCACCTATCTCGATCAAAAGATCTGTGAGACCGACGGAGACCGTGACGAGACGAACGCTGCGGAACCCGGTAGGAGTTCCGCCGGTGAGTGATGATCTCCCAGCTGAGGCTTTCTCTGGATAAAGTAGGATGGCACAGCGCGCTTGAGACTGCCTTGATAGATACGGCAGTGTGGCCGCGAATGGATGTAAGTGGTAAACCATACATATACTTGTGGCTTCATGTCGGCGACGACTTTCAAGCACGCACTTGACGCTGGACTTCGATCCTTGTTGCCTTGACAAGTACTAGTAGCAAGTGCCATTGCAGTGCCGGTACTTGAGCCGGGTGGATGCACCAGGGACTTACTTAACCCTCTAGCGACCTGCTAGCTGCCGCTCTTGTCCCATCATGGATGCATCATCCATCCCTCGAGATACCCTATCGCGAGACGGTCAGACCTGACGCTGGGCCGCCTGTATGTATACAGACCCAACAGACCAAGAAAGCGGTGGCGGGTTCCAAAAGGACCGTCCCGCAAAGTCGCCGTCCGAATGCGCTCTTCAGGGAAAATGCCCCAATCCTGAAAGATCCCGAAAGGATACGAGCTGGCACACATGATGTAATGGGGAAGGATATTTATTTTAGGATGTAAGCTGCAGCGAGGCTTGCTCGGCGTCTTTCTATTGCACATGCTGCTGAGCTAGCGGTGTAGATAACCCTAGGTAGGTGTTCTAGTACCGGGTTACCCAAGTGTTCTTCCATTTTTCATCAACCCTTCCCTTCCCTTCTCGTTGCTGCCGGCTCTTGAAAGAATCTGTGTAGTAAGCTGGTATCGTGCACCTCTCCCAGCGTCTAAATCGTAACGGACGGACTGTTCAACACAAGCGTCGCCGCGTAGCCAAAGGTTCCCACGTACATATATACATACCTATGTACATACCGGTTACAGTCGAGTCTCCTCTTAAATCCCCCATGAAGGTTTCCGGGCAGCCATGGGGATTACCACGTGGATAAAGTGCCGCAGGGTTGCGTATCATATATTCCCAATGTAACATCCTGTTGGCAGTTAATCGATAATCCAGAGGGAGGAAGACAAATCCGCATAGGTTGCAGCAGGCAGCTATCTATCAAGTACTGTACATACCTATGTAGATGTGCATGGCATGGACTTATCACCACGATGTACTTTATATCTGCAGCAACTAAATAAGGAGCCCAAGCTCAAAAGAAAATCGTCACGATGCCCTCCCCACCATCACAGTCGTAGGATTTACACCATCACCATCACCATCACCACCCTCCGGTAATCCTAGTACAACCTCTGCTGGCCACCTTGTGCGAGAACAAAGTAACACGGAACGTTCCTTGTTGGTTGGCTGCTTCCTTTATTCTATGCGTTGCCCTCCCATCCTTTGAGATATTGTTACCCGCACCACCGCTCGGTACCTACTGCCTAGGTACCGAAGTTACTCAGATGATGTCCTTGTCATATACATGCCTGGAGAGCTGTTTATGCCATAAATTGAACCAGGCTTCTCTGCACGATTATATTCTGAAAGCATAGGTAGGTATGCAGTAGGAGACTGACGTCCTAATCTACGTACGCCTACCTACTAGTGGGTAGAGAGGTGCTTGAGTTTATCACGTCAACTGCCTCTCTTGACTCTAATGCTGCACTTCCACTCCGTATCCTTCTCTGCTAGAAGAGTGAAAGACCCGTCGTCCTCGGCCTCTTTGCATGAATTCTCCACAAAGGATATAGTTTGCTCAAACCTGAAACTGACAACTATCACCACATATCAAATGTATACATTTCATGTTGAGGGGTACAAATAAGCAGATAGCAAGATTTAAAAAAGAAGTGCGTACGTACTACAGTACTGCGCTGCCATTGCACGAATCATATTTACCACATTACATACAGCATTGTTACCTCTAGAGTTTCAGTGCCGCATTATCAGATTACTTGTTCAACCATGATGCCAACTCTGTTCGAACTTTTTGGCTTGTAGCTCTAGGGCTGTGACGAGTCCCACGGTACATGAAAATCTTGGATGATGGATGCTTGTGTGTAGGTAAGTTTATGCGCTTCTGGGTCGCAAAACACCTCCATTTTCGATATCAAAGTTTATTAGAGAAAATGAAAGGGCAAAAATAGCATCATTTGACATTTGAACAAGCTCACATAAATACCCAACATGACATGAGCTAGAGATTGACAAGACGCAGTTTCGACGTATGACACCAAACTTTATAGGTTCCCTAGCCAAGTCCTCGTTCTTGTTCAGAATTTGTAAGAAAACAAACAAATCGGGTGTTGGATTCACGATGGCTTACGGGCGATTGGATGGAGTCGTTGCATCAAGGCACCCTACCCTGTACCTACTGCGGGACTGTGATAGGGCACCCACCTGGGGAGCCCCAGGCTCTGGGCAGGCAATCAATAGGGGATTTACAGACACCAGTAGTGCCGGACAACGCTTGTGTTATGGAGAAGTCTAGGCCAAGTTGTTCTAGGTGCCTTAGCCACGAGCGTTCCAGATTCCAGCCCCTCAAGGGACTGAAATCTTGACTACGCACGCCTTACTCACAGCTGCCTAACTACAGGCAGACCAAACTCATTGCCTACAGTAGATTGGCTGTGATATCAACAGTAATCAAGAAGGCGAGACAGCACGGCAACGCCACCATCTGGCTCGAGCAAGCATTCTAAGGACGTTGCCCCGAGTTCATCGCATCGCATTCAATACATTTATTTACTCCTATGTTTATATCCACCGTGCTGGGCGCCATCATCTTGATACCTACAGGTCTCTTACCTAGACCCTTTGAATTGTCTTCTACAACTTCCAAAACCCCCCCAGCTCCATCACCATCACCATCACCATCTCCATCTCCATCTCCATCTCCATCGCCGCCACGTCCCGACCGACCGACCGACTGGACCTACTAAGTAGCCCCCCAGACCTAAATCGTAGACCCGACGTGCTGCCAGCGCATAATGCCGGCTCGCGTTCTATTGGTCTTGATAGTTTGACAGCCCCGACAATTGTTTGCGTCCCTATCCGGAATCCCACACGACTTCCTGCACCCTGCCGTTTGAAGAATTGCCCTGCGTTCCGTCCGAGCTTCTAGTCAAAACACCGTCCAGAACTTATCATCGTCGAAAGTCCAAGTGAAATAGCAGGCAGCCGTTAGTCGAGCAGTGCGTTATGCGATAAGACGCCGGGGGCGCTCTCAACCTCGATACAACTGCAGCAGAGTCGTGACACAGCAGCCGTGGCTATGGAGACCTTCCCGCCAACCCAAGAGCCCGATGAGGGCTATTCCGAACATCCCCTCAACACCTCCGTTTCGAGTAGCATCCAGGATAATGCCACCGCCCTGGCTTTGCGGTCCTCTGCGGAACTCCCAGCCTGGGTGGCCGCACATCTGCCTAAACTGACTATACAGGAAAAGAAGCGTAAGATTGTTCCTGTGGATTGTTGTGGACTCGTGCTTACCTAGATGGCCGACAGATCTCGCCATGCTTATACTAAATGAACTGCCCACCACAGCCATTGCGGATATTGTCATGACCCAGCTCAACCCGCGTCTATATATTAACTTTGTGCATTACTTGCCGCCCGAGATCTGCCTTAAAGTCCTAGGGTATCTGGACGCGGAATCATTGATCCATGTCGCCTTATGTTGTCGGGGATGGTATGACTTAGCTTCGGATCGGAAGCTATGGGAGAAGCTATATTATCTCGAAGGCTGGAAGGCCATCAAAGCGGAGATTACACTAGCCGAAGAGCGGATGAACGAGAACTCTACCGCTTCCCAGATGCACCCTCAAAGGATCAGATCAGTAGAGGGTGGCCATGCCACAAAGAAAAGAGCTATATCCGATCCATCGGTGAAATATGAGGACCAGGACGAAGATGACTACGAAATGGTCGATGCGGATAGAGCCATGAGCCAAGAGCATGACGATACGGAGATGACGGGCACTAGTTTGTTCGGTGGACCGCAGGCCGGAGGACACAATTCCTCTCAAAGTAACAAAAAGGCACGTGGGCTAGGACCCATCATCAAGTCGCCGAGTCCCATGCCGCACTTGAAAGACAGAGCAGGTCCACGGTCTGATAAGGGCAAAGGGAAGGCCACATCCGAGACATCATCTAGTGCATCGCCGCCAGTTAAAGTAGAGAATTCCCAATCAACACTCCCTAAATCATCGCTCTGGATATACGACTGGCGAGATAGGCGATATAAGATTAGTTGGAAGTATCTGTACAGCATGCGGCGGAAGCTGGAAAGCAACTGGGACCGTGGCCGTTACGTCAATTTCCAACTACCCCACCCGGATCACCCCGATGAAGGACACAAGGAATGCATATACAGCCTTCAGTATAACTCAGAATACCTCGTCAGTGGTAGTAGGGACCGTACTCTTCGTATCTGGAACCTACATTCGAGACGCTTGGTGCGGCCGCCCCTCGCTGGGCATAACGGTTCGGTCTTGTGCCTTCAGTTCGACTCTGATCCAGAAGAGGACCTCATCGTGTCCGGAAGCAGTGATTCAGACGTTGTCCTATGGAGATTTTCGACCGGTGAGATCATACAACGCCTCAAGAGAGCACATAGGGAATCCGTGTTAAACGTCAAATTTGACAGGCGAATCTTGGTGACTTGCTCCAAGGACAAGACAATCAAGATTTTCAATCGTCAACCCCTACGGCCCGGTGACCTTGGCTACAATGATTCGGCGGTGAATCCGGTCCCCGTGAACCTCCGGAAGTACGGATACGACGATTCGCCTTTGAACCAATTGCCTGTCACCCCACCTTACACCATGATTGCTAGTTTGGAGGGCCACGGCGCTGCTGTCAATGCTGTTCAGATATGTGGCAGGGAAATCGTCTCTGCTAGTGGTGATCGGAATATTAAGCTATGGGACTGGCCGAGTCAAGTCGTGAAGCGCATATTTATCGGACACGGCAAAGGGATTGCGTGTGTTCAGTATGATGGCCGGCGAATTGTAAGCGGTAGCAGTGATAATGAGGTCAAGGTTTTCGACTGCGAATCCGGTCTCGAGGTCGCCAGCCTACGTGCTCACACTAACCTGGTGCGAACGGTCCAGGCCGGTTTCGGTGACCTACCTTACAGTCGAGAAGAGGATCAGCTGGAGGCGAAAGCGGTTGATCAGGCGTATTTCAAGGCCCTTAATACAGGTTCCCTCGAAGAGGCACGTCCCACCAGACGACGCGCTTATAACGCGGGCAGCCGCCGGCCTGAAGACATTACAGCTTATGGAGCCAAGCTACCTCCCGGTGGCGGCGGTGGGCCTTATGGAAGAATTGTCTCCGGCTCGTACGATCAGAGTATTATCATCTGGCGTCGAGATAGAGAAGGTGCTTGGAAATGTGCACATACTCTTCGCCAGGAGGAAGGCGCTGCAGCGGCCTTAAGACAAGGCTCAACTAACCCACAAAGGTCATCTCCAGGGTCTGCAGATGCAGTGAATGGTTCAAGTCAATCAGCAGATCAGATACCCGGAGTCCAATCCTCCACTCAGCCGACTAGTATAGTTCCAACTCTTCACCGCGTGGCGCCTCCCTATACGCAGGTTGAACACCCTATCCACGCTACTATAACTCCCCAGACCACGGCATCCTACACTCAAATGATCGACAGTGCTGTACCCCAGGGCCCTGCGGCTCTCCACGCGGCCCTAACTTCATACCCCACAATGTTAACCTACAACTCGCATATCCAAGCAGCCATTGACCGCGAGCCGGATCCGATGGTACGCTCACAGTTACGACAAGTAGTCAGCACCAGTCTCGTTAGGGCGCAAATCGCACAGAATAGAATGCGGCAATCTCTGCAACAGGCCTTGATGGCGGAGGCACCGTCGTCCCACACGCCGAATTCGAGTTCTCAAGTGGCACATGCGGCACCTCCGCGATCAGGTCTAAGTTTGTCACAGCTGTTAAACGGAGACCCCCCAGGCCCATCCACCTCGGGACAAGCAATAGCTTCCAGCAGTATTGCCAGTGGTGGCCCACCGCCTGTTACCACACCTGGCATACATACACACCATTCCCACCCTACTCTTGCACAGCAGCCGGCGTCACAATCCTATGCGATGCACGTGCTAAATCAATTGCAATCCGCGCCTACATCGCAAGGGGAAAATCCAGATCAGGGCCAGGCACAAGCACAGGGGCAGACACATACCCAGACGCCACAGTTGATAACGTACCCTCCCGCCGGTCACACACCGAGCAACCATCCGACACAGGCGCAGCCGGCGGATGCAAGTCCGGCCAGGATTTTCAAATTACAATTTGACGCGCGGCGGATTATCTGCTGCAGTCAAGTCAGCACCATAGTAGGATGGGACTTTTGCAATGGAGAAGCTGACTTGGAAGAGGTGTCGAAATTCTTCGGAACCGTCGAGTAGGCTGTGAAGGACAGCTAGTTGTTATTATTGTTATTATTATTATAAGAGTACAACCTGCTCCAAATAGCATAGTCATGGTCGAAAACTTGCTTTTAAGAATCCAAGCCCGCGCAGTGGTTTTACGATGGTGGCTTCCATAGAGAGAGTACTAGGTGCCATCCATAGTATTGATGTAGATGGCGTGTGTATAAAACAGCAAGGCGAAGTGAACGAGAAACGTGATTCTGTTCTTAAAACGTTAATTCCCGTTGCAAGTCCTTCCGTGGCTTTCGTCCTTGATATGTAAAGTGATATGTTTTTATAACGCCCGTAACTCCCGTAACGCCGTGATCCCATGCTCGCTCTTATGCCTGTCTGCCAGCCCCGTCCTTACTCCCCTTCCCTCTCACCTTAGATCTTTCACGCTCCAACACAGCTCCATCGCGTTATCTTGTTCACCTAGCGGCCTCCTGAACCTTAGAAGACTCAGGCGGCTCATCAATAAACTCAGGGACCTCATCCCTCATGAAATCAGGCACACCCCCAGCATCCAACATGCCCGGCCCCTCAAGGTCCATCTCCGCCCCGAGCATCTCCAGCTCCGCATCGAGCTCGGCCTCGTCAACGTCATCAGGGACTTCATATCCCCTGCTAAGCGTCTCCTGAATCTCATTCCCGACATCGAGGAGATCGGCCATCTCATCCTGCATGCGCTCGATTTTATCAATGTCTACTTTCCCATACTGCTTCTTCAACTCCTTTTGCGTCGTCTTCATCGCGTCTACCGTGGTCATTACCCCCGCGAGATTATCCTGCATCGTCTGCGCTTGCTCCATGTTCCAGACTTGAGATTGGAGTTGATCGCGCTGGGCCTCGTATTGTTTGCGTCGCTGGAGGACTTTTAAGGCTTTTTGTTTCAGCGCGGTTTTACCCGGTCCTTCGCGCATTTTGGAGAGTTTGGTTTGGTACGTTTGTAGCTCGCTGTTTATGCTGGCGATTTTCACGTCGACGGAGGAGATCCGCGTGTCGATGTTCGAGATGGCGCTGTTTAGGGTGGGTTTTGGGCCCTTGGGGGCGCTGCCGAAGAGGCGGTTCATTGTGACTTTGGTTTTGTTGTTGGCGTTGGGCTTTTGAGGAGGGTTTGGGAGGTCGGGTGGTTGGTTGGTTGGTTGGTATGAGGGGAGGGGAAATCTTGAGGACTGTTGGCCAAGAACAGGGCGCGAAGTAGAGTGGTTGACTATCTGTTCGCTTTCGCTGGCAATTCGCGTATAGGTAGGCGGACCGTGGAATCACACGAATTAATCAAGGTATTGAGCTTTGTCTAGATGCGTGTCGCTTTTATCAAGTTGGTAGGATGCGTCGTCGGTTGTTGCTCGGCATTCCTTAAAGCGCTGCCTATCTTTACCCTGCGCGAGAGAGAGCTGGAGGGGCAAGTTGGGGTGAAATGCCCAGGCAAGCTCCTTGGCAATTGGCAATGAACGTTGTACCTAAGCTGACGGTCAGTGGCAGCTGGCAGCAGTCCGAAGGATATTGAGTTAGGTACTGGATGGTATGTTTACTACGTTCAATTTTCATCAACAAAGCAAAAAGCCACGTCGAACAGAAACTCTAATAAACCCTTCAAGTATCTTATTTCTCTAAGGAGCACAAGGGAGAAATTTTGTATCGTAGTTGAGTTTCACGTTTAAACTTTTTACCTCTCGCTACGACAACAGGTGCCTAGTGGTCTGACACCTAGTTTACACAGTGGTAATTCATGACTGCTAACAATAACATTGGAGCCACCCGCGAAAGTGACTTATGCGAAAACTGATTTTCTTTGAAACAAGTATGTGCTTTGATGATATATATTTGTATTGGGTATCTTTATTGTTTGGGATGCTACTATGGCCCAAACGGCCATCCTCTAATTATTCCGCCATCTATTGGATTTTAGACCTTAATTCTCAAAATCTTCATCAACGGCTCTTATCGTCATATCCTCATGATAGGCGTAATATCGGCCGAAGGCGAGGCTGTAACCCGGAGATCTGCTTGTCTCCGGATATTCCGGGATATGAAAAGGTAGGGAGTTATCCCCTTAAGGATCGAGTTCGAGTGTTGGTCGAAGTGGTCAGCCGATGCTCTAAAACACCATCGCTAGTATTTTCGAAGCATTGGGTATACGAGACAAAGGTGCCTGCCGCTTTCCGCTAGCGTCTCATCTGCGATGGCTCCGATGATCGATGAGGCTTTGATATGCCTTCTATGTTATCGTTGGTGTATATCATGTAAATCAAGCCAATATCGGCAAAGATAGGCCATGACCACTCGCAGTCTTTCGATCCTTTGATATATATATTTTTATACATGTGGTCGTTCCGCATGAAGTCGTTCCTGGCTAAGCGTACTTGGGCTCGATATTCTCCCCGCTCCTTATGAACGGCGAATGTACCCCTGGGTGGTCTTGCTTCTCAACATCCGAGGCGAACCACTGATCTTTCCTACCATAGCCGCATAGCCGCGGGCCGCAATGGGCCAATACACAGACAAGAATAAGTACGACGATGGTGCCGACGATAGAGACGGCGATGGTAATGATGAAGTCTTTTTCTGAAGCCATGGTGATTGCTGCTATGAATTTCGATTTGCGGATTTCGGATATGCTGGAGCCTGATTTGATGGGACCGGGAGGGGAAGACTTGGGGTAAGCAATGAGGATTATAAAAGATGGGCCGCACTCGTCTCGTGATCAGCTTACTGTTAGTAACGGAGTGGCACAGGACGGCGGACACGGATTATATAACACACAGGCATCGGCTGTCGAACTCACCGTTGGGTGTTTATCTAGTCTGTATATATATACCTCCTGCCTACTGTTATTTATCATACCTACTAATAGGTACTTAGTAGCGCACCCTACTGTGCCGGCCGTGCCGGTTCCTGTAACAGACAGCTGCGCCCGAAACTGGGGGAAGAGACACATGTTTGAGCCATCTCCGAGTCCTATGGTCCTATCTCGTGTGCAGTGTAAACGAGGCACGGCTGACGTGAGGCGTTGAGATCTCGTATCGTCCTGCCAATTTGGCACTGGCGGCCAAGGGTCCTACTGGGACAATTACTGGTGCCTACACTAGATAACTACACTACTTGAAACTACCGACAGTAAGTGTGTGGCTGAGACACGTATATATTTGTGTGTATTTGATCTGGTCCACTGCATTACATTTTTTCGAATCTCGAAGTTCCTATATCTAAGAACTTGCCAGCTTTGGAGTTCAACGATACCCCATTATCGAGGGGTTTTAAACCTCTCGAACGCAAGGACCCAAGGTCTCCGAAAGGGAAGACAACGATGCGTTTGATTTGAGGCTAATACCAACATAGGCATTGAAAAGACTAAATATATTCCGTACAATATCGTAGTTATTCTAAAACCCATTCGCGATAGACAAGTATGACAAAAACTAGTGATAGTAGCGTGGACAGCGCACCGCCACGTAACAGCAGCCCTCAGGACTAAGAATAGATAGTGACCCCAGCCGGCTGAGCCCATGCGCATGGGGGACCTGTAAGTAGTTAGAGGAACATGATTGGTTAGTCTTGTTGATTTCACTCAGTACACTACAGACATTGCGGCCCGGCAAAAATACCCCCACGCAGAGCCACTATTTTGAAAGCATAGGTTTGAGTTGCATGGAGTAGAGAAGTTGGATAACTATACAAAACCACAATTTTATTTATTTATTTTCAAGAGAGAAAAAAATCTGGCTTCCTTTTTCATACTTGGTGGATATCTGTAGTTTCTAAGCCCATGCCTGCCAACGCTCCCTCATGACTCTTACTTAACCCAGGTTGGTTTAGCGCTGGACACTGCTATGGTGCATACGAGGTTTGTATCGAAGTACGTATTTATGTACAGTAGGTAACGCGGCACCTTCCCACTGAGGCATCGTTATTACCCGACTTCAGCTAAATAGAGTTTACCGTCTAAAGCATCCAGCTGCCTGCACCGAATGTAAATAAATCATCTACTTTATCGTGTACTAGGTAATACGATTCACCGGTCCCTATGCCTACTCACAGAGCTTCACGATTTTAACTGCCTCGAATAAATGCATGAATCCGCTAGTAACCAATTTAGTCAGTGGGTGCGCATCGCGCTGCCAAATCTGCTTCCAAGAACCACCGTTGATATGTGACGTCACCAAAACCAATCGACTCAATCGAGCCATGTCGCCGTTGCGCGAGATGGAACTTCGACGAGAAAATCAGCACTACATGTAACGCAGTATGTAAAAACATCATAAACACTCCAAAGCAGCACTCTTCCCTGGAATCACTCCCCGGCGCCCCGAAGACGCAATATGAGCTATGTCCGGGCATGCTCCCATCTACCAGCAGCCGCGGGCTTGCGACGGCTGGCTGGCTGTGGTAGTAGTGGCCCCGGTCCCTTCACATTCCATCACTCCGTCCTGATACGAAGCCCCGAAATATGGCGGTTATGCAATCCGCAATCGAGCTCACGAAGTTTCACCTCTTCGTTTCGCCGGACCCAGGACCTCATCCTTCAAGACGAGACGGCCCGTGAAACGAACAAGAGAGACCAGCAAATGCACGAGGAAGAGGTCGAGGCAGGTATACAAGAAGCCACGAAACAACAGATAAAGCGCCCATGGCAGAGGGAGGGCGCAGACAAACCGCCCGTCGATCGAGATCATCGCAACATGAACAAGACTATGACCAAAGGTAGTTCGCGACGTATACAGAGGCAGTTGGAGACTACAGACGAAGCTAATTGTAATCTTCTTCTCTTGCTGTAGGAAAACTCTTGACGACCCCTACCAGACTCCTCAAATTAATCCTGCCCCTTCCCGTTGATGCCACGCACGACGAGAAAGGCAACAAGGGCGAATTCCGGTCCCTCGCACAAAACGAAGATATCCAACCATTAGCACTTCTCGTGCACCCTCACCAGCCTCTATCATACCTCGAGCGCCTGATCCAGGCCGAGCTCCCCACCGTCCGCGACCGCGACGGCCACGAGAAACTGCCTAGCATACACTTCCTCGCCGAGGGCTCGGAGCGCGACGAAGAAGGCGGAAGAAAAGACATGGCCAGCTCCAACATTGCGTCGTACTCCGGGCTAGGCCACGAAGGCGCCGACACACCCGCGGAGCACCAGGACTGGGTGCGCTGGTCGAGCAGCACCGAGATCGGCGACTTCATCCGCGACGCCGCGCGCGGGCGCGAGTTCGCGATCCATGTCGACGGGCTCGACACGGAGATGCGCGTCGACGTCCCCAGCTTCAACGACCGCACGCACTACATGCGGCTGCGGCTGCGGCTACATGTCGCGCAAGATCGAGGAGCTCTCCAAGATCAAGCAGGAATGCGACATGCTGGCGCACCGCGGCGCGCACCGGCTCGCGCAGGCCGGGTTCGCCGCGCTGTCCGGGTGGTGGGCCACTGTGTACTACGTGACGTTCCACACGGACGCGGGCTGGGACCTCGTGGAGCCCGTGACGTACCTCGCCGGCCTGACGACCATCATGGGGGGTTACCTGTGGTTCCTCTTCATCAGCCGGGATTTGAGCTACCAGGCGGCCCTCAAGATCACTGTCTCGCGGCGGCAGAACATCCTGTACCAGGCGCGCGGGTTCGAGCCGCAGAAGTGGGAGGCCCTCGTGCACGACGCCAACATGCTGCGGCGGGAGATCCGGGCCGTTGCGGAGGAGTACGATGTCGACTGGGATGAAGAGAAGGATCTTGGTGGGAAAGAGGTGAAGGAAGTCCTTGAGAAGGAGAACGATAAGAGGAAGAGGCGCGAGTCTGTGGATGGTACTAAGGATGATGCCGCTGAGGAGGCTGATAATCGGACGCAGCAGAAGAGCGAGTCAAAGAATCAGGCGCAGGATAAGAAAGAGTAAAGAGTGAAGACTAATAAGACTGGAGGTGCAGCTGCGTATATGCGTATGGTACATACATACAGACATACAAGGGCCGGGTTGCGAGATTCCGAACTAAGGCTAATGACGATACGCAAGGAGTTTCTGGAGTCGATTGATTCGATTCATGAGTTTCTCGAGTATAGCATTTTCCTGCATTGATAGAGAGATAAATAGATAGAGTGTGTATTGTATTAATTACTGCGGCATAGCGGAAGGCAGACAGACAGATATGCGTAATGAGATACCTAAGAAGCTTAAGGTCATGAAGATTCAATGCTTTCGTGTTTTACATGTGTGATTACTATGTTTGATATTTCCCCCGTTTTGTTAGAAGTGGATGGTTTGGTCGTAAGAGTCTATTCTGATCAGTATTTCTACGGGTCCTAGTATCATGATGGTATTTTTTTATCTTTCGGTGTTGTGTTTCCTTCATGTCTACGCAGATAACTGTTGACGGTGAGGTTTACTGTTTCCCATCGTTCATCGTCCGTATAGGTGCGTAGGTATTTATTGGAACACCTCCCGCGGTACCTTGATCCACACAAGTATGCACCCGGTCCTCAATTATATCACATTTGAAAGCGCGCGTTGACAGGCGCAAACCGTATCATGAAGTAAATTGATGAAATGGGCAGAGACGCGTTACGAAAGCTATTATTAATGAGCATGTACGTATGTACTATACTGCTCACGCGGCTATTATATAAAGTGCTCGCTTCCATCTTCTTATTCAAAGGCATGGTGAGATATGAGCATATGCATTTCCAGATGGCGAAGCGTGTACGTGAGTGAAGATGAGAAATTATACAGTTTCTGAACGTACAAAATTCGTGCAATTGACACTGTTCATCCTTTGAGCGTTCAACGCCGTATGCAGAGGTGCGCAACGATCCTTCTCGGTTTCCCTTTTTTTTTTTTCTTTTTTTTTGAGATATCGGCCCTCGGAAATATCGCATTTGTTTACTACAGGTGTGTTTCGAATTGCGCATTGGTATATGGGGATGGAGGGGAAGTGGGATAGTGCCGGGATAGAGCCTGTCGGAAAGTGAGGCAAGCTGAAATTATACCGAGTTTATCTCGCATGTAGTAGCAATACGTCTCTCTCGTCAATTGCTACCTATGTATGGTCAGATATGTATTCTAGTCAACACACTCGCTCTTCTTCCACGTGAGTTTCAAATATATTACGAATTCGAAATGCTCTGGAGGTGGCCAGCTGATGAGGGCGGCATGTTCCGTCCTGCTACTACCGCGCCTAGTGCGAGTCCTGGCCAAAGGGGGCTAGGCGCCGGTTTCTAATACTTGCACTACTCATGACATACATAATGCGATTCTACTGGATTTCCATGGTGGTGAATGGACAAGAAATAACACAAGTACGTAAATATCGCATGTATGATACGATAGACTCATAGTGCTAAGCCAGTTACGGAGAAGGATGGTAAGCCTTAGCGTCCAATCAATTACGCCGTTAATATGCGGTGTTCTCAAACAACCCCGGGAACAGATACCCTGGAGTCTTGGGCTGGGGGCGGTCCCACCACCAAGTAAATCTACGAAGCGCCATCTCTCCGTCGAACAAATGACGTTGGGGATTCCTCCCCCAAACTTTAGTCCTGCTGTAGCGTAAATCGCCTGCCTATCCGCTTGCCAGCTTTACAAATCGTCCCCGTTATACAGGCCAGCTTTTTATTGTTGATACTATATCATTACTTGAACTACGTGATAGTTGTCAAGTATTATATATTTGATTGGTACTTTCAAGACGTGGGCCTACGAGTACAACTAGAGGTATCGTCATTGAGTCTCTCTTATGTTTCACTTTGAGTGAGTCTATCATCATTTCGAAGCACACCTCGTTTCGCACACCTTGAAAGGGAAGATGGAATTATAAATCGGAAGATTAGCAATACTACACAAGCGCAATTATTCTCTAGTTGTTGAGCTACAACAGAGAGTAGTAACGACTTAACAACTTTCAATTGCTATTTTAGCTTCAATGCCCCCCTCATCCACCGTCCATCTGCCCGATGGGCAAACTTACACCGTCCAACCCGTCTTCGGGGGGCTGTTCTTTAAGAACAACGAACTCAACGTTCACCCTACGCCTTTCCCTGCGGGGTGGACTGTGGCATTGCACACGGAAGATACCGTTGACGATGACGCTCAGGTCCCGGATGGTAACGGCGATTCTGATTCTTCTCAAAGTCACTCGCACCGCTACCGCCAGCCTACTTTACAAAATGACACCATATTTATATCCTCCATCTCCAATCCGTCTAGCCGTGAGTTTAAGCCCCATGCAAGTCCGACGCGGCAGGTTGCTCTGATGCTGTGGATATCGTTGTACTGGTATTTCCAGCAGCCGGAGCCCGCGCCATACATCGACAGCGAGCGAACCAAGGCAGCTCCCACTGAGGCCAAACCCAAGGGTGACTGGCGCATCAGGATCAAGCGCGAGGGCATTTTCCACAGCAGGAACATGATCCCCAAGCTAGAGAGAATGGGGCTTATAACGAGCTTCGATACCTCTGTAGGCTGTGGCCTCGACGACCAGGAACAGGGATGGGACCAGATGTTTGTTACCCGGCGTATGTTCTGGCAAATTCACAGCGGGATATTCCTTTTCACTCTGCAGCCTCTTAAAACGCAGCACTCGTCTCTACCAACTTCGCCGGTTGCGAGTAGGCCGACCTCGCCCGTACCAAACGAAGGGCCTCAGGGGGCTACTTGGCCGCTCCCAAGCTTACCCAGCGTATTAACTGCTGATATGCCTGGCGGCCCCATGCCAACCACACTGGCAACCGCTCCAACTTTCCCTGTTGGCCCATATTACTCTTCTTCTCACTTGCCGACATACTATCCCCCACCACCTCTCCAGTACACCATCACGAATAACATACGACACCCGCGGAGACAGAAGCCACCGCGCATGGGAGAAACTTTCTACGCCCGGTTCGTTCCCAGCGTAGGAAAGTATCTCTCTTTCCGGGTAGCGTCACTTTCATCGGGCCCAGTTCCTCATCTAGGACCAGTGGGACAAGCAGAGAAAGATAAAGAAAGTGCGCACCTCTGCTCGTTATCGGATCGCTCACTGCTACATCGGTGGTTGTCAAAAGAACGCGTATCTGCGTTCTGGGGCGGATATCACGACAGCTTCCTCCCAGACGCCCTGAAGTCGCAGCATTCTTTCCCCGCCATAGGGCTATGGGACGGGGTCCCATTTGGTTATTTCGAGCTCTACTGGGTCAAGGAGGACCCGCTGGGCCAATACATGGGCAACGACGCCGAGGGGTTCGACCGGGGAATGCACGTCCTGATTGGCGAGGAATGGGCAAGAGGGAAAGTGGCCGTGTGGCTCTCAAGTCTCATCCAGTGGTGTTGGCAGGCGGATAACCGCACGATGAACGTGTACTTGGAGCCGAGAGTAGATAATACGAGGTCAGTGTCTTTTTTTTTTTTTTTGTGTAATTGCGCACAACAACATGCGGAGACTAATCGGACCAGGTTCATCGATCATCTTCAGAACGCGGGCTTCGCGAAGGAGAGACAACTCGCGCTTCCGCATAAGCAAGCCTGGCTCTGTCGACTGAGGAGAGACTCTTGGGAAGGGCCTGCGCTGTGAAGACATCCATGGCTTACGCGCCCACCAGATATAGCAATTATCTAAGCGACGAATGAAGCCATTGTTAGAGAAGATAGACTATCTTTAACGACGAGTGCCGTCGCTAGACTTTAACAATAACGCGACATTACATACTTCTCAGTATCACATACATACCTGTAGTGTACGGAGGGATTCGGCCGAATTTAGATTAGGCTAGAGATCCTTGAGCAGATGAGTAATGAATTGAGCTCGGATCGCAAAACTGAACTTCCTGCTTACTCACTACTTAAGTAAGCTTCGCTGTTCTTAGCATCAATAGCGATATCCAATGAAGGCTAGCACATCGGCAGCGGTCCCACATCGCGCTCGGGACCGACGATAAACCCCACTGGTGATCCGTACGTGGTTGTAGGCTGGTAAAAGGGACCTAGCCAGGTAACTCTTGGCAGACTAACTCGGCAGGGGCCTCACGATACTTCTATTTCGCCCTCGTTACCTGCTCGGAAAAACTCCCATAGTGGGCCTCATGCACTATGCCAAGCGTGTGTACATGCCAAGACACCGCTTATAGGGGGGTAGGAGAGTAAACATCATCGACTTCAATATGGGGACTAAGTAATACTCGACCCCGGCTTCAACTACATGTACATCGTAACCATCATTCCAACGAAGACTCTGGCATTCTACATGCACTAGCTAAATTGTTAGGTCTGTCAAGAAAATCCAATTAAGATACAATCGAATTTGCCGTCATAAAAAAGGTATTCGCTGTAAGAGATTAAGTTCACTAGTCTTAAGACATATCAAACTTAGACACCTCGTCCCTTCTCTGACTAGAAGGACACTGCACTCTTCTCACACTCACTCAATCAAACAAACTCTCCGTATCTGAATCCGGGGGTAAACATACCAGAAAGGACAATGTCATCTCAATTGCGCAAGATCCTCGTCGTGGGGGCAACGGGCCAGCAAGGCAGCGCCGTGCTCGACGAGCTCTTACACCTCGCCACCACATCAAACTCTCTCCAGGATGCCAAGATCCTCGCCTTAACGCGCAACGCGTCATCAAAGGGAGCCCAGTCCCTCGACGCCAAATACGGGAAGACGCTCAAACTCGAGATCGTCGAGGGCAACTCGAAGAACCCAGAGCCCATCTTCGCGGCGCACAAGGCCATTGATTCGGTCTTCTCGTACACGACCATGCCGGTCACCGAAGAAGAGGAGCAGGCCAAACCTCTAATCACAGCATCGGCGAAGCACGGCGTGAAACACTTCGTGTTTAGCAGTGTTGATCGCGGCGGCGATGAGCGCAGCTGGGAGAATCCTACTGATATCCCGCATTTCATAACAAAACATAACAGTGAGTTTTCGCGCCTTGGCCACCTAGAGAAATGCTTCAAGAGGCGAATGAAGCAGTAAGAATGCCATTAGAGAGAATACTGAAGACTAACAAAAAACATAACAGTCGAACACCATCTACGCAAAACCTGCACAGAGAACCCCTCCATGACATACACCATCCTCCGCCCAGTAGCGTTCATGGACAACCTGAACCCAACATCAGGTTTCGGCCCCGTGTTCACAGCGATGTGGAAGACGATGCCTCAGGACAAAAAACTCCAACTCGTCAGCGTGCGCGACATCGGCGTCTTCGCCGTCAACGCACTGGTCCGCCAGCCAGAAAAGTACAGGAACCGCGCCCTCGGCCTCGCGGGCGACGAGTTGACGCTGCTCGACCTGCGCTCCATCTACCGCAAGGTCGCGGGGACGCAGATCCCGCAGGCCTGGAGCATTGTTGGCTACGGCATACGCTATGCTGTCAAGGAGCTCCGGAAGATGTTTAATTTCTTTGAGAAGGAAGGGTATGGGGTTGATATTCAGAAATTGAGGGCTGAGGAGCCGCGGCTGCAGGATTTTGAGACTTGGTTGAAGGAGAGTAGTACCTTTGAGTGCGGGAAGGGGAGAAAGTAGGGATAGGAATGAAAAGGAGGGTTTTGCAACTCCACTCCACTCATCTCGTATACCTCACTTAGGTGATAAAAATATCGAGTTCTGTATCTAGTATATGTATGTATTAGTCTCTATTCCAGGAAATAATGACACCTCCAATTTCATGTCCATTTGACGAATCTACGACGTGTCTCTTGCTGCTTCTTGCCTGAAATCATGTCGTTCTCGCTTATTCATGGGTAGTATATCACGACGTTTGCCCGGTTGCTTGCATTAGTTGTATACCCAGCTCTTCGTCACGTGATGGACTCGAGTTCTTAAATCGACGACGACTCGATGCTTCCCTTGAAACTAACGAAATTGGATATGGAAACAGGAGACTGGAGCAATTAGTTTTTCAAACGAATTCGTTCCTTTTTGTCCGAGGGAACCACACGGACAGATACAAGATCGATCTAATGTTGTGATATATATGTCACCGTTTTTTAGTTTGTATGGTTTCGCAACCCCTGGCCGAAGCCAAACTTGCGATAAAGTTGCACGAATAGCCGAGGCCTCGCGGCTCAACTCTTCCTTGTGTGACAGGTAGCCGTGTATTCCAAATCATGACGGCTGCGCTGAGCGATTTTATTGTATTATTCTTGATTGGATGATGAGTGGACGATCTATAGAGTATTGCAAGTGTGACGTAGTACCTACTATTTCTCTCTCCCTTTAGGTATAGATGCACTCCACCAATTAGGATATACGCAGATACGAGGCAGTTATAGGAGATTTATAGTCAGGTGTTATAATTCAAGTCCCCTGTAACCGGATAAGGGGACGGAGGGATTGCAACTTGGTGTTTGTACGAGGTGCATCGGCCGTATATTCTTCAAGAGAGCCTAATTGTCTCCTGGCCCCTCCTTCATTTATTGACGAGATGCGCGCGTCAAAGTCTACACGATGGACGACGACTATAATGACTATGCGTATATCTATTTGCTATTCTGTGCGCGAACCCCTAATTAGCCGAGGTGGCACAAGTTCTCTATTGAATACATTAATAGGTACATTGAATAGGTACATTCGACGTGTATATTGAATATGTCGCGTCTATAGACGCGGTATTTCGTGTTCAACCTCAAGGTACCGTGTACCTTTCGGTTGCCCCCTGACCACCCTCTTGCTGCCCAGCTACCTGGTACCCAGGTACCTCTCGCCTCCCACCTATAACACTCTTCTCTTCTTCTCTCCTCCTACTCATCCATTCTTACCTCACCCAACCTTTCTTCCACTTCCATACTTGCCTCTCATCAACTCTCCAGTCTCCGCAGAGACATCACGCATCACGATCTGCGACCTACTGCTTCGACTTGCTCATTATACCTTTATTTCTCTCACTGCATCGCGATCTGGAGTCTCTGCTGCGTTGAACTTGCTTGCTTCTTCTGCTCGCACTCTTCACTGACCTAAGATCCTTCACGGCGTCCTTCTCAAACTCGAGAACCGCGCGCACATGAATAATCCTCTTGCTTGGACCTTTGCTCTTCACGCTCGCTGTCTCAAGGTGAGTCCCAGTAATCGCTCGTATCCGATCGTAAATCTAATCGTAAAATAAGCGCGTAAACCAAACCCTTAAAACAAACAAACAATCACATAATCTGGATCGTACTAGGACTAGTATTGCCGAGAACCATGGATACTTCTGAGGTAGATGCTATCGCCGTCATGGCGGACATGCTTTGTCAGCTCGCGATCGAGGACCCCAAGTGGCGCTTCATCGAGCTCGACACCATTGTCGTGGCGGACATGCAGGGGCTGTACACGCGATACCCGCAGAACCCGGTCGAGCTGGGCGACTTCAACTACTGGCTGAACCTGCAGGACAAGGCCACGCGCGCTCTCAAGATGCCGCTGATCGAGCCGCGCAAGAAGATGATTCGCCGAGACGATTTCCTCCGGGAACAGGATTCTCCTACGGATGACGACTAGAAGACGGCTCCGGAAGGTAGAGTTGTCGGTTTCAAGATCCCGCAGAACCAGGTCTCTCGGGCACGTGTCGCAGAGTAAGTCGGAACCCAACATGAGTGGAATGGTGGGGTGGTAGTTACTGACAGTGATATAGTGCTCAAACAGTCGAGAACGTTGCTGAACAGAAGATAACTTCGGATGCTGCAGAGCATGATAATGAGGATGATGGCGATAATTCTGACGCTATCTCCGATACGTCCTTCACACCACCAAAGAATCTCGGAAGATACGCCCGGTTCGACAACGATGGTCGACGGCACGTGATGCTAGGGCCTCAGAAAGTACCTCAGCAGCAGCAACATACCAATGATCGAGACTTTGAGTCGAGACCTGCACTGCTCACTTTTGAACGAAAGCGCGATTTTAAGAAGCCTGTTGCAGCTTACGGAGGCATCTGGCTAGCTCTCAAGGACACACTAGCTGAGAAAGCAAAGTACGCCGCTGTGAAAGGAAAGTTTGTCGTGGAGCACGGAGGCATCTCGCTGGCGTCTATGAAATCACCTGCTCAGAGAGAAACATCCACGGTGACGGCATCACGTGCTGAGAAGATGAATAAGAAGAAGAGTCGTTCGGCTGCAAAGTAAGTAAAACAAGAGTCCATGTGACTGACCCCCTACCAGTTCTGTTTCCCCTTGACCCGCAACATAGACAGTAACTAATACTCGAACTTCAGAAAACACAAATCCCACGAAAGACGGACGTCATCAAGCAACCAGCCAACGACTACAGGAGAGGCGGCAGCAGCGGCAGCAGCAGCAGAAATAGTAGCCAAAGAGAAAAAGGTCGGTGGTTGGAGATCGCGGTTCATGAAGGGCGTCTTCGAGCAAGAGGAAGAACTCCTGTTCGCGAGTCGCTGGCCCGCTACTACTTTCTGAGCGCCCTGTCGTTTCTTGGGTATTGCGGCGAATTGCGGGTTGCTCCTATTACTGATTGTGTCAACCTGCTACGACCGAGGAACACAGTGTCTTACCACGCGCACCACGAGGCGTAGGTTGTCACACCTAGTTACTGTGCTGCTTCTCACCTATTTGCTTGCAATCAGATCTGCGACGCCATCTATGTACGGGATGCTTAAATAGCGATGGTTCGCGGATCTCCTGTTTAATATTTCTTATTCTTCTTCACCTTTTCTTTTTCTTTGTTTATGTTTTCTTTTGTCTTCTTTCAGGGTCTGTATTCTGGATAAGGAGTTTGGGAAAGCGAACAATTTGGGTGGCTAGCATTGGTGTTGGGGTTCTGGGAGGGGGGCGTATTTGGCGGCACAAGTGATACCCAGGGGTTGATTATGTATACGGATGGATACCAAGGCGTCTGCACTTCGGAGTTTATGGATTGGATCTTAGCGATGATATGGGAAATGTAAATGCAGCCGCAGGGTTTCTTCACAAGGGTAGTTGGGAGGTCATATAGCCGGTAATATCTACATGTGTTGGCCATAATATGCGTCTTTCGTGCTGTGTCTTGAATTTTTACTCCACCTGGGCAAGTGACTAAACTGCACCCTTATAGCTAAGCTGTCCCCACTGCTATAGTTAGTAGGGTGGGCGACCTTAGCGCGGCTTAGGCACAGTCGATAACAGGCCCGCAATACCTAGTATTGCCACAAGAAATGAACCGGATAAAGTTCGGCCCTTAGAGTCAAAGGCAGGAGGTGAGGGTGGCACCCGTTCAAGTCACCGACGGGTTTTCCCCTGGGGTTTTACCGGCGTGAGCACGGGGGGTCTTGGAAAGGCGGCTTTGGCTGACCTGGCACGGGAGGAGGTTAACTACCTAAGCGAATGTTCCGGGATAATAGGGAAAGAATAGATTGACAGGACCGAAACAAGCTTGGAGGATCGGAACGTAGCGACCACGAGCAATGGAATGTTAAGCCCGCGGAGGCATGAGTTGGCATCTTATATATTAGAGGTCACACCTGTATATAGAGCTTGTCACGTCCTAGAACCCCTTGGGAGGTCAGAGATGCGGCGGTATCGCCCCTTACGACGTTAAAACTAATCAATCAATCAATCAATCTTGAATTTTCACGTGATTTGTTAACTTCTACGTCGCTGAGATATATGTAGTGTTTCGCTGACATATTTGAGACCTGGTGGAGTTTCGGGACTATATTGCACTACAAAATTGTAGTAATATCGAAGGGGATAGGTAACAGCTTGAAGAATGCTCTGACTTGGTCGGTAGCAGCTGGCTTCCCGTGAATATATAGAGCTGCTAACTACTGTTAACTTCGACCTACTTACTCGCCTGAAATAACTAAAATAAGATGTCTCGTGTTGATTATATGTCTTTCTAACTTGCCGTACAAGCAAACAAAGCCGTTGTTCATCGCTATTTAGAAACAATGCCTTCTAAGAAACAAGGATATTTGTTCTCAGTACCACATTGTATTAGCTGTGAAATGGCCAGGAGAAGTGGCGCAAAGGGTTCTTGACGTGTTAAGATTATGTGGCTATGATTGGTATAAAGTTTTGGTATAGTTATCTTAAAAGAGAGCCTAGGTATACCTAGTAGTGCAGAGAGGTACTTGTAATTGATATAGCAATAAGTATCCAGCCACCGGACTTTACCGGTCTCTATGAATAGTTAAATCCGTGAGACATCTCATTTCAACATAACCGGCCGTATAGCTCAGGAAAAGTTGGAAGGGGGACTTGATTGTATATTTTTACAGTGAGCTGGGTAGTGCAGCACCAAGCAGTGAACAGCAGAGGAACACACTGTTGAACCTCTTACTTATCACCATTAATTGCGGAATGTGGATTGAAAAGAGGCGGTTCACCCCTTTTGGCCCGCCACTTGTTGGTCGATTCATAGAGTTCGAAGCATCCATCAATGACCCATCCCCACGCGGACCGAGTAAAATCTTCTGTAACTTCCCAACTGGAAACGTCCCAGGAATTGCCCCATATAATGAACCCGGAGTCTCCATGTTCCCCCAAGCCCCCTAAAGTACAACAAAGATCGTCCTCATCCAGGGTCTCTATGCCATGGCGGAATAGATTGTCACGCAATTGAGGGACTGGCAGGAGGTCGAACCAGGGGTGGTGCAACGTACGACGCTGCAGGTCGGTTGGTTGCAGCCCAGAAGGCAATGCGTCGACTTTTGGGTTTACAGTAGATAGACATGGCCCTGTCGCATAGAAGTAAGAGATAGTCTCGCCACCAAGCTCACTAGACGTGATGCCAAGCACCGCGGCATTCGTCATTAGTGCTCGCACGAAGTTAAACTGGACCAGACTAGATAGCAGGGCAGGCCGAGGCGCCTGTGCCAGCCAATTCGCATATATGAACTCCTTGAAAGCGCGTATGCATGGGTCGGCTTCCCAAGATTTGGGGTCACGAGTTTCTATGACATCCCAGATCTTCGCAAAATCCACTCGCGGCACTGAGGCGGTTTGGACGCGTCTCAAAAGGAGGGGAAGATCCGCTTGGATGATATCCGCATGATCGGAGTCGCTAGGGGCAGCTTGCGCTACGATTTGTCGACGGCGAGTTCCTGAGCGGGTTAGACACAGACCATGAAGCAGCGGTAAGACACTTACGGCGGGCTCTTTGGTTGATCCGATTCTGCAGTTTTCTTCGCTCTCGATTGTTGGCTATACCCTGCCAAACATCTTCACGAGACCACGGGATTTGCGTCGAACTGATGTGTGATGAGAATTTGGAAGGCTGGGCCATGACTGGGGATATGGAGAATGCGTACGACGTTAGCGACTACGACGCTGGTCTGGGTATCGTCGCGATGGCGTCTGCTAACGATGCAAATTGATGATAGATGCAGGTTTATCTAGTCCGCCATTACACAACTTCGTGCAAGCTCCTTTAGCAGACCGCCCGTTCAGACGGGAATAGAAGCGGCATTACGAACCTCGTCACCTCGTGTGGCATCCAAATATCCAGCATAATTGCAAGGCCATGGCCTACCACCTTAAATGAAGTTAAATGAGTAATCGGACTATGGAGCTTCTTCGGCTAGCCCCGCCTTGTATGCGCCTGTCATCAACCCGCATTAGCCAGTCTGCGGTAAAACGTAGTTGACCCTAGAAATTCTGCCTGCGTGGTAAGAGGATATGTCCGCTAAACCCGCTAGGCCGCCGTGAGCTCTAAAGTCCGCCAGCAACAGATGCGCCCTGAGATGAACATCACTTTTCTCAAATCTGTGTGCAGTGACCAATAGGATATGCAACCTTTTCAGGCGGTAGCAAGCGGAGCGGCGATGGCGGTGTATGCGAGATGCCGTCTGAAGGCATCAAGGCACTCACTCGTAGGCCACTGACATAGGGAAATAATCGCAATCCTTGATATTCCGCAAAACTATAAAAAGGTTGAGATTCCCTCTGTTTTCCGGCAAGTTGAATCCTGATTCACCAAACACATCGCTATATCTACAAGTCTCGTCTGTTATATCGCGCTCACGCTTTCAAGCCTCTTCCATAATCATCATGTCTCTTCTGCAACCCGCCCCTGAGCCCCCGACCGAGCTCGGTCGGTATCGCATTCTTTCCCCGAGTGCGGGTATCCGAGTGTCTCCCCTCTGCCTCGGTGCTATGTCTATTGGAAGCGCCTGGTCTGAGTTCATGGGAAGCATGAGCAAAGAGCAGTCATTCGAGTTGCTTGACGCGTACTTCGAAAAAGGGGGTAACTTCATCGACACGGCAAACAACTACCAAAATGAAGAATCAGAGACCTGGCTCGGCGAGTGGATGGCCGCTCGTAAGAACCGGGACCGACTCGTCTTGGCCACCAAGTTCACGACCGACTACAAGTCCCACGAATATGGCAAAGGCAAAGTAGTCAACTTCAGTGGCAACCACAAGAAGTGCTTGCACATGTCCATCCGGGACTCTCTTATAAAGCTACAGACTGACTATATTGACATTCTGTATGTACACTGGTGGGACTGGACCACCTCTATCGAGGAGATCATGGATTCCCTTCACATCTTGGTCCAACAAGGGAAAGTCCTGTATCTCGGCATCTCCGACACTCCCGCGTGGGTTGTCAGTGCCGCCAACACTTACGCGCGGGCTCACGGCAAGACCCCCTTTGTAATCTACCAAGGCCGCTGGAACGCGATCATTCGCGACTTTGAGCGCGAAATCATCCCAATGGCCCGACACTTCGGCATGGCGCTTGCGCCGTGGGACGTCCTTGGACAGGGCAAGTTCAAGACACCTAAGGAGGTTGAGGAGAGGAAGAAATCGGGCGAGACACTCCGCTCCTTTTGGAACGCAGATCAAACTGAGAATGAGATCAAAATCAGTGAGGCTCTTGCAAAGGTCGCTGCGGAACATGGCATCGAATCCATCACGGCGATTGCGCTGGCATACATCTTCTACAAATACCCATACGTTTATCCGATTGTCGGAGGGCGTAAAGTCAGCTACCTCGAGGACAACATCCAGTCACTCAGCATCAAGTTGACCGAGAAGCAGGTCGAGTACCTGGAGTCTGTCACCTCTTTCGACATCGGATTTCCACAGAATCTGACCGGCCACGAAATTGGGGAGATGGGCAGGGTCTTGCCGTATTTGTCTGGTGCTGGCCAAATCGCAGTCGTTCCAAATGCTCGGTCTATTCATCGTGCTTAATGGAGGATACATAATTGTTAGATATTGTTTTTCTTTCCGACAATGAATCAACTTACTATATCGTGAAAATAAACGGTTGAAAGACATTCTAATGTTTTCAAGTGATTAATCGACTCCTGTAATAAGTAAGAGCAAGGGCGAGGGGTAGTGACTGGCTGAAGAATGTCGCCATCATTCGAATAATCAGGTGAGCAATACACTCGATAAAATGGTAAGCAGCCAGGAATAAGCAATTGACTACGATCAGAAGCGGAGAGAGAAGAATTCATATGCATACTATATTCCACGCTAACTCGGTCCTTAAGATACAGTTTCTACCCTAGTCTATCGTCCGCAGCAAATTCTATGATTGTGACCCGGCCGTTGTGACTCCCTATGGCAAGAGTCCTGCCCTTACTAGCTAAGGGGTTCAAGACATCCCGCCGATTATCCGGGGGCAGATAAAGCAGTTTGGTGCCGTTCCTAGTTAGCCAGCGATCCTCCGGGCGCAACGAATAAATTGATTTTCCCTCAACCAGGCTTGTATCTTTCTGGTTCATATCAACTTGGCCGGTCGAGCTATCCCACATCCATTCGTCTAGGTCTGGTCCGCATGCCAACTTGCTCCCATCTGGAGAGAAGACTAACTTTGGACGAAGTATTTTGCTTTCGCGCCCCCAATAGCCCAAGGGAGTATCTTCGGTTTGATCTGTGGTTTCATCCCATACCGTTGGAGCGTTGTGAACGGATGAAGACACGGGCTTTTTCCCAGGCTTGAGACGTAAAACTTCCCCTGTCGTAAGGTTCCAGACCCAGACATTGACTGACGCAAAGTCAAGGTCATGCAATATCTCATAACTGACTTTCACCAAGTCGCTATTCCCTTTAAGTGTCAGCTTGATCTCATCCGTTGTCAGGTCCCATACACAAATTGTATATGCTTCTAATGAAGTTGATGCTAACATATCCCCATTGGGAGAGAAGACCAAAATTTCAACATCGTAGGAGTGACTCAGTACTTTCTCCATTTGACCTGTCGCGACGCTCCAAATTCGAACACTCTTGTCAGCTCTAGCTGCTGACGCTAACATGGTTCCGTCTGGCGAGAATGTTAGAACGGAAATATACGTAGAGTGTAGCTTAGCCGAGGATTCAGCTGGTCCCGTCGCAAGATCCCATACGGAGACTGTACCATCACGTATTATTGCCTCGGGCTCGTACCACTCGATTCCAACAAAGCTTTCTACACACGCCAATTTTCGCCCAGTTGGGGAGAAGGTTAGGTATTTTAACTTGTAAGTCTTTCTGAACTCGTATGTGACTTCCCACGTCGCTGTTTCCCGTACTTGTACTCCCCCCCAATACCCAAACCATGCTAATTGTTCTCCGTCGGGGGAAAGGAGCATACCCGCCTTGGGTTCTTCATCATTAAGGCGAATAATATGCTCGGTATATCCGGTTTCGACATCCCATACCCTAATAGTGCTGTCGTGCGATAACGATAGTAGCTTGTTGCTCGGCGTAAATTTTATCGAGCAGACAACTGCTGTATGTCCCCTCAGCAAACGCTTTCTTGTCCATGTTGTTGCTTCCCACACCCGAATAATAATTTTCTCGACTCTAGCCGCTAGTATGCTCCCATCCTTGGACATATCTAGCCATTGTAGTCCTGGTTGTCCAAGGTCTGGGTATGGATAACCTTGGAAACTGTACTCAAGCTCGCCGTCCGAAACATTCCAAATCCAAGCACTATCGTGATTGGACCCTACCAGCCTCTTGACATCCGATGAAAAGAAGACATCATCGACCCAATAAGGGATTCTCAATGTATGCTTGATTTGACCACTCGCAACGTCCCAAAGGAGAAGCTCTGGAATAATGGTGGTATGTGGCAGAAAGCCTATCCCTGGGATTTCGTCGAACCCTGATGTGCGCATCGGAACGGATGCTAAAAGGCTCCCGCAGGGAGAGAACAACACCTTATAAGCATGACCATCGTAGCCTTTGAGAATACGCTCAGTCCTCTGAGTAGTTATGTTCCATATATGAATACTTGCGTCTCTAGAACTTGAGGCCAGAAGACCTGTTTGGGGCGACACTGTAATGCTAATAATTTGATCAGAATGTCCTCCCAGTCTGGCCTGAAGCAGGCCAGTCGTGGCGCTTCTTACTTCGATAAAAGAGGATTCAGGCGAAATTGTGATCAGATTTTCTCCGTCTAATGTGAAAATGGCACGCCCGCAGGAAAAATCAAAAACCCGTGATCTAGAATTCCAGCTGCTGTCGACACCTGATAGAACCTTCATGCCAGAGATGTTATGCTGAAAAGTTTGTCGTATCACACTTGACTGAGGACTGAAGAGGATAGCACTGCTATAAAGCTGGAGGGGCGCCGATTCAAGGATGAATGTGTTCTTGGTTAGGAAGAATTTGGCGTCGTAGACCAAGGAATGTAGCTCGACTTTCCCTTGCTAATAACTATTTGAGCCTAAACGCGTACTACATCATGGTGGAATTACATACCGAAAGCGACTCTAGTCTCTGAACCGAATGAAAACAATAATGAGACATCTTCATAAGGCTGCCTGCTTCTAGCCAATGGAGAAAGTGATTCCTCAAGAACGATAAAACTTGGTTATAATGACTATCATCAGGGAAACTGGACGACAGGTGGTCGACCCAAAATAAACAAGCGTATCGTATAGGGTCTAACGGATCCGGGTCAGGGGCTTCCGCAGTACCAGGGTCAAAATCAAGATCTGGGACGTCGTAGAGATTTTTCCTCAGATGTGTCGACATCGCGGACATGGCGCGCTGGCATATGTCAATGTGTCCTCGACCGGCTCCATCAGATAGAAGCCTGGAATCGAAATTCTGATCTAGGTAGTCTTTTGCTGATTGGTGGATTAGAGAAACCACATTTCCTGTGATTGTCAAGAATGAGCCACATTGCTCGACCAATGACTCCATAACTTCTACAGCGGTAGGCAAGCCAGTAACCGTGGCAAGCTCAAGCAAGGACAACGGACGAAAAGCAAGGGATACAGCTGTAAGAATTTCCTTGTAGTCTTGTGCGTAGCTCAGCTTTTCGATTCTGTCCATCATACCATTATATAACTCCTGGAGACCTGGAGGCATATCTTTGATTGCTTGCACAGCTCTGTGTGCCGGAGTAAAGTTGAGTTCTTTGAACACAAGGGCCACCCACAAAAAGGTGTTCATAGCCTTTTGACGTACCTGACTTGAAATCTGCGCTATGATCTCGTCGTTATACCCTTTTGACCTCCTTAAGCTTGAAAGCTTATGGTCAATGTACATGTTCACAGGCCGCTCCAACATCTCTGGGTATAGCTGGATCAAGTTTCTCGAAACGAGTGGTCTCTCAAGATTTCGGAGTTCCTCTTGAATATCCACGTCAATCTGGGTTAGAACTTCAGGGCGGCTCGAGACCAGCCACCTGACTTTCTCGGAGAGAGTCAAGGACTTTGATATGAGGCGCAGAAGGAGCACTAGCCTCTGATTACACTCGTCAAGGGCATCCACGATGAAGTACACCGGTGATAGGTGAGCGTCTTTCAACATACGCTCGAAGATATCCTCCAGCGCATGAAACGCATCCTCATTCTCAAAGAGGATACGGCCCCTGATGCTGTGTTCGGGCTGTATATGCTCTATGAGGTGCGGCTGCTGAAGAAGCAGTAACCAGATCAAGTTTCTCAGAATAGATGTGGCATTATTGAGGGCCGTGTCGGTGCTCTGGCAGAAGAAATACGAGAGTCTCGGCGTGAAAGAAGAAAGCTGCTCTTCAAATTGACGGATGATGCTAATGAGCAGCATTGTCTTCCCCATACCTGCCACTCCAGTTACCCATAGAAGTCGGCACGTGGGACTTTCAGGTGTTTCCTCGGCCCAGTTAATGAAAGCTGCAAACTGTTCGGTTTGAAAGATCCACCGGCAAGCATCTGAAAGCAACATTCCTTTGTTTTCCTCGATGGTTTTCATTTTGCCTCGCGGGTCAACGACGAGCAGGTCTTTCAGGCACTTTTCATTTTTCGTATCTGACCAAATTTTCAGTT
Source organism: Xylaria sp. MSU_SB201401 (assembly GCA_002288965.1). Taxonomy (NCBI): domain Eukaryota; kingdom Fungi; phylum Ascomycota; class Sordariomycetes; order Xylariales; family Xylariaceae; genus Xylaria; species Xylaria sp. MSU_SB201401. The sequence goes on along the minus strand of NPFG01000150.1, from coordinate 16,923 downwards.
GCTGGGTGACAAGAACTTGTAGATCTTGGTGAATCTCGCCCAGCCTCTTCTCTCTCTCTATGCCATTCAGAAGAGTCTGGTGTAAGATGCTCTTCTCATACTCTTGGTGATGTTGGGCGGTCATAGTCTCCACGGCTGCTTCAGCGTCTTTAACTTGCTGCAAATCACCATCCCAATCATCCCAATTGGCAAGCCCTCGGAGAAAGATGACACCTCTGCTGCGGTAGTAGTAACAGGCGGATTTGATTTGGTATAAGAGCAGAGCCTTGTAAAGTGTGGCAACCACTTTCTCCAATTGCCGTGTTAGTGGTTCTAAAGATTCAGCAGACATGTGATTACCCAGGAGATGATCGGACAATGCGCAATACCAATCCATCCTTGAGGTTACATAGACAATACCTGTAAGGTTGGACTTGGTTGCCGTCCCGGGATTGGAGAGAATCTGGGAAGAATATTAGAGCTGAAGCAACGCCAAAGGAGGGCAACACCGTGTCCGGGTAGCTTACTTGTAAACTAATGCAGACACCGGCCCAGGGCAATGCGGCTTGTGGTACACTCGCAATAGCCGCGCCGATCAGACTTTTCACATTCCCTATGTATCCGACCACATTGCCAAGACCCCCAACAACCTTTGATGTTGTGGTAATCCTCTCTCGGCCTTCTTCAACGAGCTGCCTCACGTACTTTTGTCGCTCTTCGGGGTCTTGCAGTTTGACCCATATATCATCTTCAGGGCTAGATGTACTAGGAGCCTCACTCTTAGCATCTAGTGCCCTTATGAGTACCCTGAAATACTGTTTGACAAGATCCGCAGTAACTTCATCTGCCTCAAGACTGTCAAAGGCATCATTCCAGAGCTTTTGAGACGGGGCATAGGTTGAAGCGTGCTCCTTTACACCTGCTTCAGGGCCTTCGATTTTGGGTTAACACAGGAACTAATGAGGCAAGAGTATTTTTTCACCGCGGTATAATCAAACGCATAATCAAAGTATAAAGGACATAATCAATCCAAATAACTTTAATTTGGGCTGATAGACATTAGGAAGGAAGTATTTAAGCTAACCTTGAAGATCCTGGAGGTCGTGCATGTCACGCACCAAGGGTCGGCGCTCAGACGAGTTGAGCTCAGCCCTCGAGGCTGATCTCGAGGCAACTTGTGATGTATTAGATGGGTCCTCGTCTTTAGGCTTGAACACCTTCTTCACCCGAGCTTTTAGAGACCTCATGGCGGGCGATATAGCAGAAAGCAAAGTGACATTCTGCCCGATGATCACAGCCGTCAGCCCCCAAATGCATCTACTTTTAGGCACGTGATCAGCTGTTCACTGCAACGTTAGTATGTGGTGCATTAATCCCCATTGAGAATCATTAAATCCCTGGCCCAGCGATTACGTTTAAACTACTTTAAGTAATAGTTGGCCATGATGATTTTCTTTTTAAAATAATAATAATCAAACGTTGGCGGACATCGCAGCAGTCGATGAAAATCGAATAAACTTATGTAAGGGTTATAAAGGTTATAAAGGTGTAGCACGAGAATATAAATGTCCGTACAAGGGTTTGCCGACATTTATCAAACATCTAGAGTCTTCATGGAGACTTCGTTGTACTCCTATTCCGCTAACGCTACCACTAATAGCGTTGCTAATGAGGACCAAAGAAAGCTCCGAGACATGCAGGCCCTTGTACCGTATTTTTGCATCGTACTTGCGTTTGGTACATTCGGAAAGCGATAAAACAGCTTACAAACCACCGATAACAATTTTCGGATTCACGAGCTTACGTAGTAAGTGGGATATGTGAGGCATCCCATCTTGGTGTGGTCGGTTGTTAGTAGTAGGCAGCGAATGGCCAACCCCGCTTGACGCCCGCCCTAAATTTCCGAGCCGCAGCGCGCTTATGGCGGGGAATAGAATCACCCCTGATTATAATACTAATGCTTCCGTCACTACACTTCTGACATGATGAGTGCCGACCAGGAGAGCCAGGTCATACGCGCGCCCTCAGAAGAAGCCATCACCGGCACCAAATCCATATTCCTCGCTGGCACAACCACCGCAGTCGGGAATGTCGACTGGCGCGAAAGCTTAGCTGCCTTGCTCGCCGAGTATCCTATCACACTCTTCAACCCGAACCGCCCAGATTGGGACAGCACATGGCGCGAGGACATCACCTTTGACCCTTACCGTGAGCAGGTTCTTTGGGAGCTTGATAAGCAAGAGAAAGCCGACCTCGTGGTGGTTTATTTCCACCCAGCTACGGTGGCGCCGATAAGTCTACTCGAATTCGGACTCTCAGCCAGGATCCCAGGGAAAGTTATTGCTGTTGCACCACAGGGGTATTCAAAACGCGCCAACGTGCAATTAGTCTGCCAGAAATATGGCATTGAATTTCTCGATACCATCGAAAAGCTCTATGAGGCAATCATTAAGAAGCTGTCTCTCCCGACGTGACTTTCTACATCCGCTTACTTACGTCGGTAGTTTGACGCCAAGCTAGAATGAGCCGACCCTGTTAGGTGGGGAGGGGTCGGAATCTTTGACCCATCGATACAGCTAGAGGGATTATTTAATCTCTACTCATTCTTCGGGAGTAGTCATAACAATGGCTATGATTTAGGGCTATAACAAGGGGTAGAAATCAGGGCTTATAAGAGAGCTTCAGACAAAGAAGAATTTTCTATGGCTAATAGGTTCTTGAAGGTCCAATTGGATCGCTTCCCGCCTTGCAGGCTGACTTGGGCCTATATACAAATGGTTGAAGTTCTTAACCACCGAGGTCCGCCAATATGTCTTGTATAAGCGAGGGCTGAATAGCTTCATTTCAATAGCTTTGAGACATGCGCAATACGAGGGCGCACGCCGAAGGTGTAGCCCGAAATGCGCTTGCGAAACAGCGTATAAGTGTTCGGCGACCTGTAACAAGGCCTCGGAAGACGATTTCAATTCAATGATAATCTCCTATGGGTGCCTAGGTCGTCAAAAGTACAGCCGGATCGCTTCCTGCCTTGCAGGTGGACTCAACTCTATATTCAACTGTAGCGAGGGCTCCCAGCTTTCGGGGTCCGCCAGTAGGCCTCGGATGAGTGGGGGCTGAATAGCTTCATTTTCAATTGGAACAATGGGCGCGAACCACCCCGCCTCGCCTCGCCTCACAACCCCTCCTTCCCCCCCGACAGTGCTAAAAAAGCAGTGCAAACAGAGCCGCACCTCCAAGGAAGAGGCGCCAGAGGGGATTCGAACGAACTTTTCCACACACTTGAAACCACCAAAACTCGGCCACTTCAACCACTTCAACCACTTAGAAAATATCAAATAAAATTGAAAAAATAAGATATTTAAAGATAAGGTAAAATAAAAGTCAGAGTTTACTCTAATATTTTTTTCTATTTTTTAAAGCGCATATTAGCTAAGTGAGAGAATTATCTCTGAGTGCAACTCTGTATCTGTATTGAAGGATGATTGTGTAAAGAGGAAGGTCTGGAATTGTGACCAGAATGGCCACAATTATAGACCTGTGCTACAGCTGTTGCCAGGTGCCAAGGCTGTGGCACCACCACAGCCAGGCAGCCATGTTCCAGCCGCAGGGTGGCTGCGCTGCGACCCAAAGGCCTCCGCGCAGACCCCTTGCAGGTCTGTAACACTAAGTTATTCTATTTTATTAATTAAATAAAGTTTAAAAAAAAATTCATTTTTAATAGCAATTAAATAAAGCTCATATCATTTATTTTTTTAATGATATATATAGATTTATAAAGAATCTTTTAAAGATTATTTTGATTATTTTGATATTAATTTTTAGGTTTATGATTTAGATGTATTAGCTGTTAAAGCTGATGACTTTTTGTGGTGGTTTTGAGCGTGTGTAAAGTTTCTATTTGGACCCGCTCTGTCCAAGATTTACAGTGTTTCGCCGTCCCTAAAGGGTTTCTGCAGGGTTTCTGCCTCAAGGCAACCATAGATTCCGCGTCTCTAAAAAGTTTCCTCGTCAAGGCAACCAAAGTAAGGCGCCTTACGGCCCCCGGCCAGCCACCCGTATGTACATAGATTTCTCTCGCAGATGACATTGAGGACATTGGCTCAATTACAGCATCGCTCTCTACACTAACCATCTAGTTGCCTAGATAGGTAAGTAGGTAAGCAACTACCTTAGGTAGGTAAGCATCCAAGGTACCGTGTATACTTATCAAAATCCAAGAACGGCGCCAGATAGGAACAGGACTCATAGACCATTTACGGTGCTTATCCTCATGTCGATTACTAGCGTATCGTACATACTTGCTCCATGTTCAGAGGTTCCTCTTCCAAGTAGTCGAATTTCGCTCTTTTCTCAAACGAGACCGTCTCAAGAACATACATAGCCATTGACTCTATTACAGCTCTCGGGATATAATCTTCACATCATCAGGCACATCGCTGAGCGTTGTTTTCATCACCTTAACTCTATACTGGTACTGTAGATATATATGTGTTAGTCATCGGGCCACTTGTGAAAAATACTATATTCCCATAGTTACAGGTTATCTAGCATATAAACGCCAACCCTTAACTACGAGACTTTTCATCTGGAAAGAGCGGCGCGAAAAGGAACCACACACGTGAGCTGTGACTAGCCGGTAGAGATCATTGCTCAAAACTTCCTAACTAAAAGCAATAGCACTCATCATTATCCATGCACGTAATCTATCAGGAGGTATCATTGATTTCTATGCTTTTAAGCTAACCATGAGAGTACCCTTATCTTTTTTCACATTAAGTTACCTCACATACCCTCTCCTCCCTCATCCATTCCACCCGGACCACCCTGGCGTCCCATCTGTCGTGCCTTCAGCAACTCATCACACAACAACAGGTTCGAGGCTATGCTAGAACTCGAGGCGATGCAATTTCTCAGGACTCGGAAAGAGTCATACACGCCTTCTAACTCTGGGGACATGGGCTCTCCAGTCGTCAAATCGAGTCCCACAACGTTGCCCTCCGCGTACTCATCCTGTAAAGCAGCAACTGGTTCTGTTAGCTTATGGAGGGCACTACATAGTATAGCAAAAAGGATACTTACGGGCATCCTGAATGTCGAGACCGGCGTTTGCTGCCAGAGTCTTGGGAATGATTAATAGTGCATCAGCAAAAGCCGCAACACCCCACTTTGCCTTGCCTTTGACTGTTTTTGAGAATGCATCGGCCTTGAGGTGTGATGCACAAGCAACTTGGAACGCTCCGGCACCAGGAACGACACTCTTGTCAACAATGGTATTATAAACGCTGCGCAAGCCGTCCCGTACCGCATCCGTGACCTGGGTAATCGTATGCTGGTTCGGTCCCTTGATCAACAGTGTGACCGACTTCGGATCTTTGACTTCCTCGACAAATGTGAACTTCTCTTCACCCAGAGTCTGCTCGTAGACGAGACCAGCCCAACCAAGGACCTCTGGTGACAAGTCCTCCACGCTGTTCTGCGCCGACCCTCCACAAATGAGCTGCAGCCGCTCCATGTTTCGCCTCTTAGCTCTCCGCAGGGCAAGAATGCCGTTCTTAGCAAGGACGTCGAGAGATAGGGGGTCGATTCCTTTCTGGTTAATAACGACGAAGCTCTTGTCGCTGCCGGCGCACACTTCTTTCTTGAGCTCGACAATCTTTTTCAGCTTGGCATCGACGAAGCGTCGCTCGCTCTCTACCAACTTATCGCGTTGCTCGGCGCTCGAGTAGAAGAAACCCGAGTTGATCTCCGACTTCTCGTACTCGAGACTAACGTTGAGGGTTAGGATGTAGGCGTTTTCGAGTCGCTTTGGCATATCAGGGTGGCGCGCACCGTGGTCAAGCACTAGACCGCGGATAAGCTGAGTGTCAGACGCAGTCCGGTGCTGCATCTTCATGATTTCGACCATGTGTAGATCGGGCTTTGCGGGGGCTTTGTAGATGGCAAGGACGGCGTCGACGATGTTGGGGTAGAGCTTTGCGGTAAGACTGGCGTTAAGTTTGGTAGCAAGAGATGTCCTGGCGACGTTAAGGAGCAGTTCTCTGTCGATATCACGGGGAAGCTTGAAAGTGTCGAGGAACTGGCGAGGGGTTAGCCATGGAAAGGGAGGGTTAGTGTAGGATGTAGACGTCTACCTTTAGGGCCTCGACTTTGGCAATCTCGAATCCGTCCGTGATTATCCGCGGGTGTAAACCCTCGGCGATATATCTCTCTGCTTGCTTCAAAAGCTCACCAACTAGCAATACCACAGAGGTGGTTCCATCTCCGCATATGTCATCTTGTGCCGTAGCAGCTCGTCCGATCATTACTGCTGTGGGGTTCGTGATTTGCATTTCTCGAAGTAAGACGTTGCCATCTTTTGTTAATTTGATCTGCACCGAAGTCAGGGGTTGTTCGAAATGTGAAAAAGTAGGCAGCCCAAACCTGTCCCGCGCCGTCGACGAGCCTGGCGATACAATATTAGCACATCGCCAACGACGAGATGGGTACACCATGTGGTGGTAGGAAGCAAGCTCCCTAAAGGCAGAAGTATAACAGAGATAAAAAGAAATCGGAAGTCGACTCACATCTTTATGGTCCCTAGAGGACCAAGGTTTGACTTCAAGACATTGCGAAGACCCTCACCAGCACTGATGTTGACTTGGAGAGCTTCCCCCCTCCGCTAATGTTCTGTTAGGGGCATGTCGCACATAGGAAAAAAGAGAAGGCATCAAAGATTCACATACCCTTGACTCGGCCTTGGGATTCAGTAGTTCGGCTGCCGACATGGTAATCTATTTCGTGTATGGTGTATGGTGTATGTGTGGATTGTCAAATGTCGAAGCTTGAAGCTCGGAAAATCCCAGGTTTGGTTTGCTGGCTGATGGCTCTTGTTTGGTGAAGTGGGACCCTAATTTTTCTGCGGTGAAAGTGACGGCCAGGTAGAGAGCATAGAGGCACAGGTGCAGGAAAGCACAGCCTTGAAAGTACCTAACCTGTAGGTACCTGATTAGATAAAGCCAGAACATTGCTTATCGCAGCGTACCTACCCCTCCCCCACATAGCTTGCGGCTCCCCTTAGGTAAACCCCCTCAATCTGGTACCTAACCCCCATTTACGCTGTACCTCCCTATGCATAGAGAGGGGGTATCTGCTTACAGGTGCGTTGTAAGTTAGGTGAGTTTATTGCTAAAGTGCAATATGTATCTAGGCGAAGTCCATGACCGCTATATACCGAGGTACAAGATTATCTTTCTCTTTTACATTCGAAACTCAATAGATACTTAAGAATTAGCTGTCTCAGGACACCTATATACTCCTTCATCTTGTTTAATTTTTGTTTCATGCCAGGTATGTCTTGCGAATCCAGCGGTGACTGGTCCATCTGCTCTAGCTTTAAAACTGGTCAATAAAGGCCCATCCGGGAGTATCTTAACGGCGAAACAGCTATCTGCTTCTGCTCCTGCTACTGCTGTCAGATTGCAAGAGGGAAAATGTAACTAAAAATGTAGGTAGGTACTTACTTACTTACTTGTAGGAAACAACAACGTAGGTACCTAAACGACCTTATAAGCTTAACACCTCGGTTATAGAAATTCGAGCGCAGTTTTCATCTTGTTTGGATACATAGTCCGAGGTTATGTTTAAGGGAGCAGCATAACGAACACTAAGCCTCATCTGGGTTACACGACGCGTCCTAATATAGGTGAAACCTGGACCTTGTTACCTCCTTTGGGTATGCCGATTAAGCCCCTTTACATGTGAATGCCTCCTTACTCTACTCGCGCCACGTATGCAGAAGAATGCCATTTATTCAAAAGTTAAGGTAAAGACTCTAGAGTGACTACCAAGAGGACAGTTGCCGCAGCGCTGCGTCAATGTCTCATTACTCAGTACTCGGATGCAAAGGTACGGAAGATGCCAGGATGGCAGCTCGTCCTCTGTATGAACCTTGCTAAGTCGGCCCATTGAGAAGCTCATCACCACGACAGCATCGGTTTACAACTCCTATGCGGTCTTAGCTTCAACAATCGTAGACTACACAATAGTAGTATCTTGCTCTGCGAGGTGGGCCCGAGCAACTCCAATCTCGAAAACAAGTATTTTAAAAGCATCAGACCGAGTCTTTCTCTCCATCGTTCACGGTTCAAGGGGGAAAAATCATCTTCTCCATCTAACGCCATGACCTTTCCCCACTTCCCCAGACGCCCTCCCGAGCTGCCAATGCAACATAGGACCGAGATGGCCGGCTTTCTTTCCATGAAGGGAATTCTCATCCTGGAGCATACCGCCTATAATCTCGAGTCACTACGGCCTTGGGGTCATCGGTATTCTATCAGCAGCGCCGCGTATCGGTAATGCATGAGAGACGTCTGCAGCCCTCGTCTCTCGGTTGGACTCCCGCAGCTGACTCACCGCGGTGAGGATTTCGAGACCGGAGCGCTAAGATGACCAGCAGCAGCAAGCCTATGACGCAAAAGTCGAGGCGAGGAGGTGTCTGGCCTATTCAACATCGAGGGACGAAGAAGCTAAACCAGTATACCTGCAAGATAAGCACGGTGATGTAGTCGCTATAGTAAGGCATAATGTGTTGCGGTCTGCAATTTGATGGTTCCTCCGTTATGGGTCAATTTCTGATCGTCGAACAATAAGTGATAGGTAGGACACTATAACATCGAACCCGAATAGCCGAGTCAACCGGCCTCAAGCCGGGCCGTTGTAGATCTATTGACCGACGCCGTACCGACGAGAAAGCTGCTTAGCGCTCTTGCTTTAAGGTCATATCCGCCAATTGTTAACTCGGAAATCCATGTAAGCATAATGCGGTAACTGTCGATCTTAACAGGTTATAGTCACGTCCACAGCTTGTTACTGAAACACATACACCCAACCCGCGTGACGCTGAATCGGTCCGTTTGGTCACCCCGGATGAGGTTCGGCCCAGGGAGATCCGGTGGAGCTCGTGCGCGGCCTCTAGAAAGCTTGGCTCTTGTCAAATTGAACGGAGCCGCCGTCGAACTGCTGCTAGTCTCAAAGTGAGATGGCCATCTCATCAAAGCGACGATGACCGACGCAGAGACCACTTTACAATACCATTTTCGCCGGTCATGCGTTGTGCGACAACGGTATTAAGCTGTCTTGAGACTCGAAGTCGACCTTCCTGGAACAGTAGGTGGATGCCGGCATAGTGGGAGCGGATCGCCTTGGCGGTCCTTGTTCAGGGACGCGATCGACAATGGGGCCGCCGTCGTTTCGGCCTCTGTTCAATTTGTCAAACGGAGAGAGATAGAATCGTCTTTAAAGGCGTCGCGATGGACGCTCTCGACATCGCGGGAAATGAGTCTAACTATCGCAGCTTCGAGTCTACTGCGTCTTCAAGCCCTGTCAGTCTAAGATCGATCGAATATTCCACCTTGCACCGGATCCAAAATGCGTGGCGCTCTCATCTCGGCCGCTGCCTTTTCCCAGCTGCTTCTGCCCGTTCTCTCGGCGGACACAGCTGCGTGGAAGTCGCGAAACATCTACTTTGCGCTAACTGACCGCATAGCTCGTAGCAGCGATGACACGGGCGGCGATGCATGCAGCAACCTTGGAAACTACTGTGGCGGTACTTTCAAGGGACTGGAGTCTAAGCTGGATTACATTGCTGGCATGGGCTTCGATGCTATCTGGATAACTCCCGTTGTGACAAGTAAGCCCCTTTTCCCATCTTATCAGTTAGAGGATTGCTAATTTACGTGGCAAATTCCAGACAGTGATGGCGGATACCACGGTTACTGGGCCCAAGATCTATACGGTATCAACTCAAACTATGGTACCGCAGACGATCTGAAGAGTCTTGTGAGCTCTGCTCACGACAAGGTAAGCTATGCCCATTATTAGCCTGACGGTTTTCTGACTCTAGCTTGTAACAGGGCTTATATATCATGGTCGACGTGGTGGCAAACCACATGGGCAATGCAAACATCGCCGACAACAGGCCAGAGCCCCTGAACCAGGAGAGCTCGTACCACGCAGCCTGCGACATTGATTACAACGACCAGAACAGTATCGAGATGTGTCGAATCGCAGGCCTCCCTGACGTAAATACCGAGAGTTCTGAGATCCAATCCCTCTACCAAGAGTGGATCAGCTATCTCGTGAGCGAATACTCATTCGACGGCGTCCGCATTGACACCGTGAAACACGTCAATAAGGAGTTCTGGCCCGGCTTCTCATCCGCTGCCGGCGTGTACACAATCGGCGAAGTATTCGATGGTGGCGTTGATTACCTCGCCGGCTACGCCGACCTGATGTCCGGCTTGCTCAACTACGCCATCTACTACCCGGTGAACAGATTCTACCAGCAGACCGGCAGCAGCCAAGACATCGTCGACACCTTCGACCAGATCAGCTCAGCGTTCCCAGACCCCTCGGCTCTCGGCACCTTCTTAGACAACCACGACAACCCGCGCTGGCTGAACGCCAAGAACGACAACACCCTTCTCAAGAACGCGTTGGCGTACGTTATCCTCGCCCGGGGTATCCCGATCGTGTACTACGGCACGGAGCAGGCCTACGCCGGAGGCGCAGACCCCGCGAACCGCGAAGACCTCTGGCGCAGCGGCTTCAATACCGACTCCGACCTGTACCAGGCCATCTCCAAGCTGTCTGCCGCTAGGAAATCCGCGGGCGGCCTCGCTGCTGACGACCACGCTCATTTGTATGTCGCGGACACCGCGTATGCTTGGAGCAGAGCCGATGGCAACCTCATCGTCCTGACGACGAACTCTGGCTCTAGCTTCAACGGGGAGCACTGTTTCAACAGCCAGGTGCCCAATGGGCAGTGGAACGATACATTTGGCTCCGGCTCCTACACAGCTGATGGTAGCGGCAATGTCTGTGTCACCGTTACTAATGGTGAGCCTGTTGTGTTGCTTGCTGCTTAGACGCGCTAGTAATTAGCCTGTGGCTTCTCTATTTGCTGAAAAAGGGTGTACGAGAACACGATGATTCCTTTTCCCACTCTATATATATTTATATACCTGTCATTTACCTTCCCGTATGACCGTATGAACGTATGATCTAATCCACGCTAGCTTCTTATATAAATTATGCTGCAATAATTACTTTTTCGTGATGCTTTTTCTGTGATGTGCTCGTGTGTAGTATATCACGCCTCAGTTTGGCAAGACAGTGCTACGTTCCGCTAGGACCACTCCAAACGCTTCATCCAAAATACTTATACCCTTGCTTATCTCCTCCGCCGTCACTGTTACCGGGGGCGCGAGGCGGAAAACGCCTCCCATACCAGGCAAGTTGACGATATTGCACGACAGCCCCAGCTCAAGAGCCTTGCTAGACACGAGCTCACCCAACTCAACTGCCGGCGCTTTCGTCTCAGCATCGGCGATGATCTCGATGGCCTGGAACAACCCCCTACCACGCACGTCGCCAATACACCAATACTTCCTCTGCAAATCTTCCAAGCCTGCGCGCAGCTGTTTTCCACGCTCTTCAGCCCGCTGAGCAATATCATCGCGCTCTACGATCTCAAGGACTTTATTTCCGACAGCAGCAGTAAGCGGGTCGTTCAGATGCGTAGTGAGCCACAGGAACTTAGCTTCGGCTAATCCGCGCGCGATCTCAGCCGTCGTACTGACAGATCCGAGCGGCAGGCCGCAGCCAAGGGTCTTAGAAAGACATACAATATCCGGGGCGATATCTTCATGCTCGAAGGCGAACATCTTCCCCGTCCTTCCAACGCCCGTCTGCGCCTCGTCCATGATCACGAGCATATCCCGCTTCCGACATTCTTCAACCATGCGCTTCATGTATCCCTCGGGCGGCACTAGAATACCGCCCGTAGACAGTATCGGCTCCATAATAAACGCAGCCAGCGAACCTACGCTCTGACGATCAATCATAGACCAGCTAAACTCAAGCTCCGTCTCCCAATCATACGACCCATCAACTTTCCTAAACGGAGAACGATAAGGATACGGCGCCGGAAACGCCAACATCCCCGGCGTCGCCGGCCCGCCATTCTTCCGACCCGCTGAATACGTAGCCGATCCAGACCCCTGGGTAAGTCCATGATAACTCGCAGAGAAGGCAACAATCTCAAATTTCCCAGTGTACATCTTTGCCATCTTCAGCGCCGCCTCAGTCGTCTCCGACCCGGTGTTGAGGAAGAATGATTTCTCGAGCGGCGCCGGTAGAAACTGCGCCAGGCGCGCCGCGAGGGCGACGACGGGTGCAGTGATCATACTGCTGAGGAGGTGGTCCAGCTCGGCGACGTGTTTCTTGACGACCTCAACGATCTCCGGGTGCGAGTGGCCGAGGAGCGAACTCATCTGGCCGGAGGTGAAATCGAGGATCTCGCGACTATTGTGGTCGTATAGTCTCGTCCCGAGGGCTTTGGTGATTATGGCCGGGGAGTAGGGGACGCCCGTGCTCATTAGGTATTTATCTGCCGTAGCCCAGAACTTGTCTTCCTGGATATTCTCCATTGTGATGAACCTGAACAGCTGAGTTGACTAGGGGGCGGAGAGGTGTTGATGATAGGTGACGGTGCTGTTGGGTTATAATTCAACATCAACGCCAGCCACTTGTTTCTGTATAACGGTTTTGTCATAATTATTCAAATGGTTTCGACTATCTCCGCTCACGGAATGTAACACTCATCACGTCCTAGACAGGGTAGCCAGAGAATACGCCGTACATCAGGGCTGGTGGAGCAGGCATCCCCACGTGGGCAGAGATAGGCACGGTTTCTGAACCCGTGCGATTGCGGACTACATTTATGCTACATTCATCGACATTGCTAGCGCTTCGACGGCAATGAAGAGTGTATAATACCGTTAAGTGACACTCTCCTCCACCCTTCAATAACTGTATCATATGTAATCCAAAAGTCCTGTTCTTTTTGATCATTCTTTGGTCAACTTATTAACCCCAGAGCGTATACCGGTTGGCGGCGCCACCTAGTGCTAGCACGTTCATAGCTGATACTCGCACGGGGCGTCAATAACCTACCGTGCTCCCTGATGCTAGGAACCAAGATTATCACAAGGATGGGTTATCTTTCCCCGCGCCCCGCGCGGCACTATTTCCGGGACACCGTTTCCGGTGATCGGACGTCCGCGCGAAGCTGACTTTCCCCGCCCGCCCACGGCGCGCCAAGCTGGTAGATCTAACATTGCAGCAATCTCACCTCGGAGTCTTTAAAAACACCATGTCTACTAACATCGACAGACTTGCGTACAATGTGAAATAATTGCGTATATCATATCGTTCCATGTACTCCACTTGTTGTTACTCTTGGTAATCACCTTCTATGAGAAGTATAGCATTCTTCGTTACACCCAGAAGAGACATGAAACCATATATTGCAGACTTCCCTACCAAGACTCATCCATATTTCTTATTATGTAAAATAGCTATACCGAACTAAACGAACTGAGGAATTCTACCCTTGGTTATTCGATACTTTAAATAAACTGTTCTTTGTTTATTCCTTAGATTAGCCCCCTAGAGTAACGACTACACTTAGTTGTGATGATAGTGACTCTTAGTATGCAATTATCTGTACACAATTTCGTTAGGTAGTGTTCATAGTGCACTTCTCCCTTCTGAAATAGCGATAAAATTACAAGATTTCAAAGCATGTGCGAGGGGTTATATACCTACATACCTACTTTAGAAGGGGCTCAGGTTACAGGGACGATATTAAGAGGTACTCTCAGATAGAGGCGATGATTATTATATAAATCACTAACCAAAAAGAATTTGAACCTCGGGCCAACTGCTTGTTTTCTTTCCAGTTGCACTTAAGATTATTAGTATCCGCGTCATACAGCCATGCAGTCTATTTCAGTGTCACGTAAATCAAGCCTCTTGACCTGGCCATGGTTAGTTGAATGGGTGAAAGCATCAACGACCAGTTTAGGAGAGTCATGTGCTTAGTACGAACATAATAGTTAAGTTCAGTCAATGAAACTACTAATGTAACTTTACCGCTATTAAGGTGGTATGGTATGGAAGGCGGCATTAGTCAAACTCTATCGACAAGTAGCTTCAGAGCTCCGAAATTCGGTACACAGGTGATAGTGGAACCAGGGTGCCTAGATGCCCATTAATGCTAAGTCACTGATTCATGTGGCTAATGATGTTTCGACATATGACTGGCCGTATCTGTGTTGAGTTTGGAAAAATGTTGTGGCATAGTAATATGCGAGCTGGAACTAACAGTCAACTTACAGCCCCTCATTTGGCTGTGCCTCAATCAACTCACGAGCCGTCCACGAAGTTGCTGTGTAACTATATGAGCAACGTCTAGATTGGGCCGTGAATTAAAAGAGAAGCAGAAACTGAGAAATATCGTACGAGTAACCAATTTACGCCTCCTTGTAGTACAGAAATGACGAGTCTCTTGAGGAATAGGATCATGCATTATAGAAGAGAATCAAGGCTCAAAAAGGAAGAAATATGAAGTGCTGTGGGAGGTCCTTATCTCATGTGCTTCGGTTACGTACATGCATGAATGCTCCCCTAAGCCAAGTTCACGTCTATTCAGAACTTTTATTATCTCCAACGTCTCTAGAGGACTGGTAACCCTCAACTGAGCTGAGTCTAATTACCATATGGCTATCTAGGTACTTAGGCAACGGGAAAACATACTGTAAGCTAACCGCAAGGGTCACAGGCTATCACAATCAGGTTGTTCAGCTTCACAGCATTCTATTAATTCTATAGACGAAGACTCAAAAGTAAAGAAGAAGGGAAAGAAAATAACAAACTATTATACAGGTGTGTAAGCGTATATATTTAAAAATTTGTATATAAACCTATATTGTTATCGATAAATATTTATTAATAAGGCTAGTTTGTAAGCCTTATAATGTAATTATTATACTTTCCTCTACCAAAACTGAAACTTGGTCGAAGGGCAAGTTAAAGTTATTTATATTATTGTACTTTTGTTAGTAATCCTTTTTTCTTAGGTATATTGTTATTTAAGTAATCTCTAGTAAATTTGTTTATAGTGGTAGCTTTTATCTAGTTTTATAAGTGCTTAAGAGGTCTTAGTATAGTTAGATATTTATTATAGAAGTTTTATAACTTTACTAGTGCATTTTTAAAGTTTTCTATATTATATTATATATTGTTTAGGTTATATCTTTACTAGTTAACTTAGTATTATAACGTTTAGTACTTTTTAGTAGTCTTTAATTAGAGTATATTTTTAACTTCCTATTTAGCTTTTTTATTTATTTTTTTTGCTTTAAGGGGAGGTTATATTTATTATAATAGTAGGTTTTTACTAGCTTTTTTTAAATAGTTAGTATAAAATAAGTTTTTTATTTTATAGCTTTTTAGTAGGTTAAATATAAAATTATAACCTCTTTTTTTAAGAATTTTAAAAAGTTCTACTTATTAAAAGTCTAGTTTTATTATTAAGCTTATTATAAAAAATTTTTTTTTTTTTAGGAAGACTTTATTTATAACTCTAAGTTTATAGGATATCTCTTTTTATTAGCTTGTATTTTTTATCTTTTTTAAATTATAATAGCTATTTTTTAAACTTTATTTTATATTACTTTAGTTTGTTTAATTAGTTTTTTAGCTAGTTTTTTAGGAAGGGTAGTTTTTTTTATATTAGGTAGTAATAAGCTTAAAGGGTTTTAGGTGTTATTTTCTAGTAATACTTTTAATAGTAATATATTAATTAATAAATACTAAAATAAATTATAAGCAAAGTTAAAAGCTAATAGAAAGTTATTTTAGTTGTTTTAATATTTATTAATATAGAACTTTAACTATTAATTTAATTTCTAGTTTATTAGTTTAATAGCGCTTTAGGTTTATAAGTAAAAAGTGCTAATATATTAGTATTTAGTTTTAATAAGTTTATTAATCTTATTTATAAATTAAAATATAAATAAGCTTATATTATCTAATATCTATACTTTTAGTAAGTTTAAAATCTTATAGGTATATTTAAAATATTAAACTGCTAGCTTTCTATTATATTTATTTTATTAACCTAGTATACTAATTAAGACCTAGCTAAATTTGTAAATAAAAGCCTAAATATAATTATAGCCCTATTTATCTTTAAGTATTAATTTCCTATTTATAACTATATATTTCTATATTTAATTAAAGATTAATAGCAAGTATAGTAGACTTAAGGTCTTATTTTTTAGTAACTTATTTTATTAATAATTGTAATAGTTATAAACATATTATTAAATATCTTATTTAAAAATATTTAATATAATTTTATTTAATAGTTTTAATATACTTATTCTATTCTAAATATATAATAATAATTAGATAGTAAGCTTTTTTAATTAGGGCTGTTTATAAAATATAGTTCTATTAGATATATAGTTTTAAAAATAATAAGTTTATAATCTTTAAGTTCTATTTTTTATTTTTTATTTTCTTATTAGATAAAATCTACTAAATTAGCTCCTTAAAATATTTTAATATCTAGTTTTATTTTAGCAATTAGTTTTATAATCTTATTAAATAAGATTAAAGTAAAGTTTTTTTTTTAGCTTTTTTTACTTTTACTATAGGTAGGTCTATAGTTTTTTAAGATAAGGTATTTATTACTATATTTTCTTTTTTAAGTTAGTACTAAAATATAATATTAAAATTTAAAAAAAAGTTAGCCTATTTTACCTACTAGGTAAATAAAATCTTTTTACTTAAATAATAAATTAATATTTAATAATTAGTTATAATAAAAAACTTAGCTTCTAAAAGTTTTAAATAATAAGATTTTAAGATTTAAACTACTACTAAAAGCTCTTAGTCTTATATAAAGTAAACTCTTTTAGCTAGTAATATAGTTTTAAAGCAATAGCTTACTAGCTTCCAGATTCTATCCTCTTATTATTAATAAATAGCACCTTTAGTTATATTTTTTAAAGTATTAATCTTAATTTATATAAGTTTTTTAAATTAAAAAAATAC
>NPFG01000149.1:0-84019 GCA_002288965.1 Xylaria sp. MSU_SB201401 | reverse complement strand
TTTAAATTTTATATAATTATATTTTAAATATTTATTTATTTATTAAAGATAATTTTATATTAAAAAGGGTATTTATAATATAAAAACGGCTTAATAAACTATAATCTATTTATAATAAAATAATAAATTAATAATAAATTATAACTAAAAAGTATATATATAAAAAAGTAGTACACTGTAAGGCATATAGTAACGGGGCTATAAAAGGTCTTATAAGGGGTATAGACTAACTACAGCGGAAGGCAACGGATCTCAACAGTACTAAAAGTAAAGACTATAGCGGGTAGGTCGCTATAAGGCAAGGGGTAGGAGTGGCAGTCAAAGGATTAAGTTGCTTAATTATTAGGTAGCTAAATAAAGGGAAATTCCAGCGGCTATATAGTCGGAGGGATAATAGATTTAATACTAATAGCACTAAGTTTACACTGTAGTTACTAGCTAAATACAGAGGAGATTAACCTGACTAGGCCTTAGTTAGTGGGATTTATAGCCACCTAAAATAGTGGATTGTTTAGTGCTTAAGTTAGTGGGTCGGTTCGGTATGACCGATCCCCGGGTCCCATACACACCTTCCGGGAGACCTCCTATAGGCTCTATAAAACCCACTAACTCCACTGGGTTATCCACTAACGCAATCACCAAAATTACTGACTAACCCTACCGGTGGTACCGACCCTTAGCACCACTAGCGACCTTAACAGGCCTTGCTTAGCGCTATAAAGCCCTGTACTCACTCCTGTGACAGCGTTGTGGCTGGCCTAGCCACTAACTTGTCAGGTACGTACCTAATTCGGTTACACTTCGGTACATGGGTCAGGCAAACAGTCCCCACGTGACCTCACGCGCACCCACAGCATTTGCCCATATAACCCCACGTTGCATCTTGTAAATTAGTTTCTTTTTCCTTTTCTTCCTTAAGTAGATTATTTTCTCAATATACTAGATAAAGTACGTCATTGCACTTACTGCCTGTGTGTCCGCTGTCACAACTCCGCTAAAGCTCCACACACACCACATAGCCGCTATAGATGAGCCTAGAATAGACCCTACAGCTAAATAGGCTGGGTGGCTAGTTAATAAGGTTGTAGTAGCTGAAGTGACCACTATAGCCGTGTGGCTAGCGTATGCTACAGGGCAGCACCCGACTATTGCCAGCTGATTTTAATAATATAAAATACTATAATAATAAATATAAGCTTATAACTTTTAAAGTTCGATAAGTAATAGCTTTATTTATTAAAAATTTTTAATTTTATTATTAAAAGCTAATATTTAAATATATAAAACCTTTTAAAATATTAAGTTATTATTAATTTATAAGTATATTTATTAACTTATATTCTTATTATAATATATTAAAATTTACTTTATTTTTACTATTTAGTTATTTATATAAAAAGGTAGTATATTATAAAGTATATAATAGTAGGGTTATAAAAAGTCTTATAAAAGGTATAAACTAGTTATAATAAAAGGTAATAAATCTTAACAGTATTAAAAGCAAAGAGTATAGCGGGTAGGTCGCTATAAGGTAAGGACTAAAAATAATAGTTAAAAGATTAAATTGTTTAATTATTAAGTAGCTAAATAAAAGGAAATTCCAGCGGCTATATAATTAAAAAGATAATAGATTTAATGCTAATAGCACTAAGTTTATACTATAATTACTAGTTAAATATAAAGGAGATTAACTTAGTTAGGCCTTAGTTAATAGGATTTACAGCCACTTAAAATAGTAAATTATTTAGTGCTTAAGTTAATAGGCTGGTTTAATATAACCGAACCTTATAAAGGCTACTCGAGATTTACACACACCTTTTAAAAGTCCTTTTATAAGCTTTATAAAACCTACTAATACTATTAGGTTATTTACTAACCCATTTACTAAAATTACTAATTAACTTTACTAGTGGTGCCGACCTTTAGTATTACTAGTAACCCTGATAAGCCTTGCTTAACGCTATAAAGCCTTATACTTACTCCGCTAAAGCTTTACACACACTATATAGCCGCTATAAGTGAGCCTAAAATAAGCCTTACAGTTAAATAAGTTAGGTGGTTAGTTAGTAAGGCTGTAGTGGTTAAAATAACCACTGTAGCCGTGTGGTTAGCGTATGCTGCAAGGCAGCACCCGACTATTGCCAGCTGATTTTAATATATATAAATATATTATTAAAATCAGTTAATAATAGTCCGGTGCTACCCTGCAGCATATATTAAACACACGGCTATAATGGCTACTTTAGCCTCTATAATCTCATTAACTAGTCACCTAACTTATTTAGCTGTAGGACCTGTTTTAGGCTTATATATAGCGGTTATATAGTGTGTGTAGAGCTTTAGCGGAGTGAGTATAAAGCTTTATAACGCTAAGTAAAGCTTATTAGAGTTATTAGTAATATTAAAGGTCGGTATCACCGGTAGGGTTAGTTAGTAATCCCGGTAAATAGGTTAGTAGATAACTTAATAAAGTTAATAAGTCTTATAAAGCTTATAAAAGGTCTTTTAAAAAGTGTGTATAAGTCCCGGGTAACCCCTATAAAGTTCGGTTATATTAAACCGACCTACTAACTTAAGCACTAAACAATCTACTATTTTAAGTGGCTGTAAATCTTATTAATTAGGGCTTAGCTAGGTTAATCTCCTTTATATTTAGTTAGTAACTATAGTGTAGACTTAGTGCTATTAGTATTAAATCTATTATCTTTTTAATTATATAGCCGCTAGAATTTTCTTTTGTTTAACTATTTAATAATTAAGCAATTTAATCTTTTAACTGCTACTTTTAGTCTTTACCTTATAGCGACTTACCCGCTATACTCTTTGCTTTTAGTACTGTTAAGATCTGTTACCTTCCGCTGTAGCTAGTTTGTGCCCCTTGTAAGACCTTTTATAGCCCCGCTATTATATACCCTATAATGCACTACCTTTTTATATATATAAACTGTTTAAATGCTTACTTTTAAGTTATACTAACCTTATAATTATTAGTATAATAGCTGATAAGCTAGCTATTATAATAGGTAAAGATTATATACTTATTTATTTAAGTGACTATCGCTGTATACAGTAAGACTTGTGCCCTGACCAGTTTGCAATTATAAGCCAGCTGAACACTGCCGATTTGGAGTAGATACCACTGCCCATTCAGCCCTGCCCATCTAAAAATAAAGCCTTTCCGTCACTAACTATTAGTCTAGTTGGGCTAGTGCAAGTACAACCGTTGTATTGTATAAAATGAACATAAAAATAATGATTTCGTACTCTGTATCCTCTCTGATCTTCAGGCGCAGGGCCTAAAATCTGACCAAAAGTGACTAGTGTAGTGCTAGCGAGATGAGAGTGGGTGAGATGTTGGTGAGATGCATGGGGGCCAAGCAACAACAGCTGGTCGCGAAAAAGGTCCTAACCAATCAGAGCTTTATTCTGTCTCTTGGCCATAACCAACAGGAAAATACCGTAGCAAATGGTAAGATAAAAGACTAGACTAAGGAACTGAGTCCTCCGAGGATTGCTTCATTTTCATCAGCTTGAACGCGACTTGCGATGGGAAATCTACTGTCAAAGCCAAGGCCGCAGGCACCGCCTACGGTAGCTACGGATACGATCGTGCCAATGCATCACATGGACGATAACAAAATCAATCGGTCGATGGTGGTAATGTTCATGATGCGGTTTGACGATGTGTTGGACCCCGAAAAACTGAAGGTCTCTTTGGACAAGCTCTTTAGTCGTGATGACTGGCGCAAGCTCGGTGCCAGGATAAGGCTTAACGTTAGTTGCGCCAGAGCTCTGTTCGATTGATCGTCAGGAATGGCGCTGACTTGACTATAGGAAAAAGGCAACCTAGATTGTCACATCCCGGAGAAGTTCGATGAGAAGCGCCGAGCATTTGGCTACTCCCACGTTAAATACGACGTGAAGATTGGGGAACACCCATTAGCCTCCCGCTTGCCAAGGGCGTCCTCGAGACCGGCCGCTGTGGCGGACCCGGAAGAATTTAAATCACTGATGCATAGGGAAGACGCCCCGAGGTGCATTGAGGACTACCTCTATCGCGACGAAAGCCAGCTGAGTATGCACATTGTATCCTTTGAAGACGCTACACTCGTCACCCTCGCTTGGCCGCACACCTTCCTCGACGCCATGGGTAGGCGCGAGCTCTTCCAGGCCTGGATCGCCGTCCTTGAAGGCCGCGACGACGACATTAAGCCGTTACTAGGTGTCTACGAAGACCCGCTCAAGGACTTCGGTACCGGGTCCAGCAACCGTACATGCTCGCGCACCGCGCGGTGACGGGCTGGAAGAAGGCCGTCTTCATCATCCGCTTTATCTTCGAGATGATATGGTATCCGAAAGAAGAATCGCGCATCGTATGTCTACCCGCGGCGTACATGCAGAAGCTCCGCGCCGAGGCCAAAGCGGACCTGGAGGCGCAGCACAAGGGTAGCGGCGAGAAACCTTTCGTCAGTGATGGGGACCTAGTGTCCGGTTGGATCACTCGTATGGTAACCCGACAGCTGGAGCGGCCGAACTCGACACGGATGATCCAGGTAATGAACGCCTACGGGATGCGGTCGCTTCTTGCCAATGATCTGCTGCCCAGTCATTCCGCGTACGTTGCGAATGCCGTTACTGGCGTCTGGGCGATGGTACCCGCAAAGGATATCCTCAATAAGCCGCTTAGCTTCATTGCCTCGAAGATTCGGCGCTCAATTGTAGAGCAGGGCGAGCGCAGCCAGGTTGAAGCGAGACGGGCGCTTGATAGAGCATCAATCGCGAAAACGGGGCAACCGGGCCTCTACGGAGATAAGGGAATGAGGATGATTATCATCTCTAACTGGTCCAAGGCCCGGTTTTTTGAAAACGACTTCTCGGCCGCGGTGGTGAAGCCGGGTATCCCAGAAGACTCTTCAGAACGCCATTCCAAAGTCGGACGCCCGGCGTATATCCAAACTGGCGGCTACAACGACGGCAGCTTCCCTTTGCGGAATGCGTTCCCTGTAATGGGAAAAGATCCCTTCGGGAACTACTGGTTTTCCGGTTCCATGAGAAAGGGGGTTTGGTCGAAGATTGAAGAGTCACTAAACCGATCTAAGTGAACGCTTCTACCTCTCGATACGACAGTCGGATTGATTGGTTTCTATTACCAAATAAGCCTAGCGCAACCGGCGCATAAGCAAGCTTGGCAACCTCTTATAAGGGGTCGCCTTTGCTACGCTTGCGCGCCTGGGTTTTTCCTTTGTCACCTACCTTTTTCCACCTCCCACGAAAGGGGTGGTTTTTATAGGTGGTCCGAAGGTTTTTGATTCACCCACCGTCCTTTGTACAATGCGAACCTAATTAGGTGACCAGCCTACCGGGCGCACCTAGCTAGGCCCTCGCCTATCGATAGAGCTTCTAGACGGTCTAGAAACGGCTTTATAGAGGGGTGTGGTGCCTATAGGGCGGACGGAAGGAGGGTAGGGTTGTATGGGCTTTGCTTTTTTTGCTTTTTTGCTTTTTGCTCAGGTGGCTTCGAAGACCTAGTATTGCGTAGCCAGCTTAATAGAAGCGCGCCAGCCCAGGGTTAGCGAACTACCGCTTCGATCAAGCGTACGTATACTAGGCCTTTAAGGCTATGCCTCCCCCAATATATGCGTTCAAACCAACCAGGTCTTATTTGAGTAAAAGAAAGCTCCCGTATGGTGGTGAAAGCATCCATACATAGGTATTTATGTAGCCTACGACTAGACAAGGCGGTGGTTATTATAGTTATTTAGACTTCGCTGCCATGCTATATACCTAGAAGTAAGTGCATATATTAGCTCGGACGGTCAGATCCGAGCAGCAGTAATCGGCTTTATAATATTATAGGATAGAGCAAGTATTAATCCCCCAGCAAGGGGTTGTCCCATATTCTTCGAAAGCCATCATTGGCTTCTCATACGGTGGGTACCATAGCGATGCGATTGCAATGTTAGCTAGTACGCCTAGGACTCTCCGTAAGAGTGAAAAGGGTTAACCTAAGTAGAAGTGGCACGAGGAGCACCATGTTTGAGCGCGCAGCAATTCGATTTCCCTCGATACGGTTTACCAATAAAGTGTAGTTCGATTATCAGAAAGAACGCCCGGTGATTACGAAGAGGGGTAGAATCGCCGCACCGCCACGATGAACCAGTAGACGCTGTGATAACGAGCCTCTGGAACTGTTTTAGTTTGTTTGAGCCACAAATGGTTTACCGCCCCCTTCGTCAAATGAGATTGTACAGGTCCCCGCGCCATGAAGTGATAATGCGGAATTGCAACCTCTTAATGGTACATGGCCCGAGCCGTCAAGTCGGAACATTTGGAATTGTAACCAACCAGCACCAAATTTGATAGCAGCTCACATGCACGTGCAGCACAACCTACGCCCGCATCTCCTTCTACGTATTTCCTGTGTCCTTTTTTACTGATTTCCAGACTGTAGAGCCAGCTCAGTAATGCAGCTCCTTGTGGAACTTCTTTGACGCAATAGCCGCGACTCATTATTAGGCTCGTGTCATCGGTAGCGACTACTCGATTGGCACACATAATGGGGTTTTAATCCCTCTTAGGGGGGCATTTTTACAAATTGAACGCGGCGGCAGTCCTCCGAGATTGCTTCGAACTATTAATGGCAGGAGCGTAGGATACGAATGTTAATTAGTGAATTATTAGTCGGAGCCTCCAACTACGATTACTGATCACCGACGTTTTCCAGCATCTCTGGTCTAGGTACCTGAAAAACACTTTGTTGTTTACTGATCACGATGATGTTGAGTAATCCAACTGGAAAATTGAGTCAGTTCACTCTCCAGAAACAGCCCCCATTTGTGTAATCAAAAATTGTAATGACTGAATCAACAACGTACCCAACACCTGCTTGGTTGATAACGTCCCTAGTGTGGTGGCAGTTTCCAAAAGAGATTGCTGTCCATTATTAATACTTGTTTGATTGCTAATCTTGATGATCATAACAATTCTAAAATTTGAGAAGAACGTATTTATATAATGGGGGAAACGATCGATAATAAAGGGAGTTGAACACAGCACTCAGCACCGAAGCATCACAGCTCCACATCTCACACTCCACGCCAACATTTAACCTTAACTGTGTTACCTCATTTAAAACCCCACAATGACTACTCCTCGACTTATTTCCGTAGTGGGTGGGACTGGGGCCCAAGGAATTCCCGTGATAAAGGCTCTCGTGTCATCAGGGCAATACACAGTCCGGGCCCTCACCCGCGATCCCACAAACGCCCGCTTCAAACAACTCCAATCTTACGGGCCTGTCGAGCCCGTCGTGGGCACTTTCGCCTCGGAGTCTGACCTTCGCAATCTCTTCCGGGGCGCCTGGGGAGCTTTTGTCAATATCGACGGGTTCAACAGCGGAGAGAAGGGAGAAATCTTCTGGACCATTCGCGCCTGGGAACTTGCTATAGAAGCGGGCATACAGCTCTTCGTTCTTGGAAACCTGGATTATATGTACAAGAAATCTGGCTTCCGTCCGCAGTTCCATGCCGGTCACTATGATGGTAAAGGGCGAGTGGGTGACTTCATACTCGCCCAGAATAAGGACGCGGAATATCGAAAGCTTGCGAAAATGCGCTCTTCACTATTCACCACTGGACCTTACATTGAGATGACCCTCGGGAAGGCCACCCCCTTTGCACCAATTGTTGAGAATGATACAGCTGTGTGGCGTGTCCCACTCCAGCAGGGTGCGGTGCCTTTCACAGCGCTCGACGATTGTGGCTTTTATGTTAAGTACCTCTTTGATCACCCCGCTGAGGCCGATGGATTAGACCTAGCTGTAGCCTTGGATCACGTCACTTTTACTGAGTACACCCGCGCTTACACAGCCGTCACTGGCCATCCCGCCCGGTGGGAGGACGTTGATCTTCAGCAACATCTCGAGAGGGCTTTTGGGCCCAGAGTTGATTTACCTGCCGGGTATAACGCAGACCCTG
The DNA here is from genome assembly GCA_002288965.1 of Xylaria sp. MSU_SB201401. NCBI lineage: Eukaryota > Fungi > Ascomycota > Sordariomycetes > Xylariales > Xylariaceae > Xylaria > Xylaria sp. MSU_SB201401. The sequence continues at coordinate 76,043 of NPFG01000149.1, read as the reverse complement.
AGGATCCAGCGACAATGACTATACGGCAGAACTTTACAGCATTCTTTGAGACTTTCAGGAACTCAGGCGGTAATAAGGGAATCTTGAAGCGCGATTATGAGTTTTTAGATCGTATCCACCCTGGAAGGATTAGGAGTGTCGAGGAATGGCTGCGAAGGCAAGATCAAAAGGGACCTGGGGACCTCTGGAGCCGTACTAAGGAGCTAGGCCACGTACTCAAAACCCTGGAGGAAGGGAGGAAGGGATCGATTTGATACTATTACGTACCAATTGATTTAGTAGGCAATGGATGTGACCCAGCTTGCGAAGGTGTTAGGGCCTGCCCAGAATATCTATGCATGTATCTATCTCTAAGACGGGATATTTAATTAGTTGTTGTCTGCCTTATGGGTATGACTAGCCTTTCTCTCATCATTATATCGCCAATACAGATACCTTTCGCTAGTTATATAGCTTGTTTGGCGCCCATATATGCTTTTGTGTACCACGGCATACTCTTTACCGCTATATCTCTGGGGTTTGTGTCGGCATATGTTATAGGAACAAAATGGAAGGGGAGAGTTTTGTTGGGTGTTCTCTTATCTACAGCTTTTATAGGAGCAGGCACTATATTTATGATCGGCTGTCGTGACGCGGTCCCATTCCACTTGTTCTTTCTGGTAGGAAATCCAAAGGACACGGCCCCTCCTTTTAAGTGTTTAGAGACATGTTTTTCTACATTTTTATGCGTCATAGTGTGAGCATCGACTTCGTTTTCTTCTAGCTGGCTTTTTAATAGCTTCCGCTAATAAGAGCATAGCTCTCAAGCCACGAGATCTCTCAGGCTGGTTTTGTAGTGGCGGGAAGCGACGTGTTGAATATTTGAGCAAGTATGTGCCACTTGTCCAGATGGTGAGTGCAAATATGACCACGAATAGCCGCACGTACGAAAAACCCCATTGGAAAGACTAAAATTGAGATGTGAGCTAGATTGCATTAAGCGTTTGCGGGCTTTGTGAAGAATACCTCTCCGACTGTCTTGCAAGTTCCATTAACCTGAATGTCTTCGAGCGTATAGATATGATCTGCGTACAATCAAGCTGGTTGAAAGTTATGCTCCAATCCTATTAGATTAAGGACTCCGGATGGAAGGGCATGAGGTTCTATGTCAAGTGATTTTGCCGGTAGCGCATGATTTAGCCACTGTGAGACAATAGTGTTCCGACCACTGAAGCCATATGTCTGAACATCTAAACTACCATGAGCGAGGCTATAAATATTACGGGAAGGTATCGAGGTAATTGCTAGGTTATTAAGGCGGTTAAAAAAGGTGTTAATATTGGCTAGCGAGGCTCTGTTAACGCGTTTATAATCGAGAATACGGCTTTAAAAGGCCTTTAAAGCTAGAAAACGCCTGCAAAAATAAAGGTGCTAGATGCCATTAAGCCAGCGCTAAAGATAGCATCTGTTGATATTATAGTCTTGAGACACCTTGCGAACGCTATTGCCATGTTTGACCGCATCTAGCGCATGAGCCGTGCGAAGTGAAGCGGCGAGACCAGACATTTCGAATAGCTGAGAAAAAGAGGATTAAAATGATCTAGATTACAAAAAAAGAAGTTGTGTGGGTATTAAGATAGTTATAAGTCAAAAAAGAAGGTGGCTAGGAAACGCGTCGCGCGTTTGGGCGGATCGCAGTTAGACTGGCTCGTTCATGGGTGGGTGGGCTTACCCAGGCTGTCGCCCTTCTAGATCTGAGCCTGCGGTGCCGCGTCACTTCTATCAGTATATGAAACATGGAAGTGAATGCCGGCCCTTTCTCAGTAAATAGCATGGTAAATGATGAGTACGTCATGGGCTTTGTCTCCATGGAAATTGTCGCGTAGTCTGCAAAGCCGTGCCAGGCAAAGTAGGCTAAACGGTTAGCTTTCCAAAAATTACTCGGATAGTTATCACGCACAATATCCCAAGCTGTGTCAATAACTTTTGCTTCCGTAACGGTAAGCCTACCGAAAGCAAGAGTAATTTAGAAGAAACCAGAAACATCCCAGTAGGAATACCTTGTGAAAGGGCTAAATGCACCATCAGGACGGCATGCGGAAGCAGGCGGGGAGATGAACAGTCCAACTATTACTAAAGTTGTCAATAGCCCTACAAACCAGAGAACACCTAAGAAAAGTGACCATCGAGCAACCAAGTCAGTCAAAGCTTCTGCCACAGCCTCTACAGTCCATCTTCCGATGGATGCCAATTTTTTTTTTTTTTTTTCGATTTTATTAGTATCTGCGTTCGAAGTGCTCGGGGTTGGGAGGGTTGGTACGGAACTTGACGTTGACGCCATAAACGCGTATGTGGATAAGCTTTGAATATGCGAGAACCGGTTACTGGAAGGGATGGACTGGCTTATGGAAAGGTTATTGGAATGTTTTAAGGATCCAAAGTTAGAAGGCGAAAATTCAGATGTGAAAGCTTTTTTTTTTAGTCGGAGCTTATGGGAGGTTGGTTAAGTACACTACGTGTTGAAATACCTCATACAAATCGGTGACATGCAGTAGTGCCAATCGACGACTTGAGGGAAGTCCCCCAAAATGTGGCATAGCAAGGCTCGACAAGCATGGCGTCGTGAATGATATTACCACACAGTGTCTCGGGCATCGGCCAGCCCAGATAACTTATATTTCATAGGGTTATTAAAGATATTATTTATGGAAACGCCCAGGTAGGTAGGTCAGCCTCAGGGCCACGAAGAGGTAACAGATGCCCGTCAGCCGGCGAAGGCGCAAGGCGCAAGGCTTACGCGAAGTGTCGCTAAGCGTATCGATTCTAAGCATACGAAGCACTGCCGGCTCTTTCCTGCCTTGTGGAAATGATTATCACTGACATAGAAGGGTTACAACAGAACGTGTGGCTGATCTAGTTCATCAGCTGAGGATTACAATGGCACGGTGGCTGAGATAGCTTATCCGCTGAATGTTACACGTTCGAGGCATACGCCTCCCGACTTAACGAGTGAACGCAGCTTAGACACCGAGAGGAAGAGAGTGCTAGGATGATATTCCGCCACCTTTTGGCCCCCAAACCATACAAAGTCCGGTGCGCAGTCAGATCCCCAAGAGTGAGGATTTAATACATCCGAGACATGCTTTGTAAGAGTTTGGTAGCTAGGATACAGTAGTGGTTTCGTACCGTAGCAGCTAGGGGTTGGTCACTGCTTTGGGAGGGAATCGATACAACAAACACCTATTCACTTGGAAGTTTCTACCTAGACTTTCTTTGCTCTTTTACCAAGAACGTTACAGTATTGTCATTGCAGATCAAGCATAGTCGTCTTATAGAACTGGCGCTGCCGCATGATTTGTTATTGAGCGATGCGAAGTCAGGAGCCATATGATGGGCTAGAGGTGGCGTTACCTGAGAGTCACCGAGTCAACGAACATGAGCAACCTAATCTAACACCTTCAACATACCGACTAGAGAGTCCTCTCCCAGAAGCTGCGCCTTTAGAGTACATCAATCACAATAGTCAAGCCGCCGAACCAGGAACCGATCTATCCGAGAAGGGCCTACCAACAGTAGCTGTTCCCAAGCAAGAACCAAGGAGAAAATGTGGTTTGCCCCTCTGCTCATTTTATATAGTATTGAGTGTTGTCACGATCTTGATTCTCGGGGCAATTGCTGGGGGTATAGGAGGCGGCTTATCTTCGAAAAGCCGACACGGCCAGGACCAAGAAGATGATACAAGCAATGACGGGAATGTCCCCACGGAAGGAGGCAACCTGACTGATCCGACGAGCTACCATATCTTGCCGACATCGCATATCTCAGCGACAAACTGGACAGATCCAGATGGATACACCCATCGATTCGTCTTTTTTCAGGACGGATTTGGTGCCATCGTCGTGCGTAGGTGGGACGCCCAGAACCAGAGCTGGAGTACGGATAACCTCACCGACATCTTTCAGACATCGCGCGCTCCTATCAATCCATTGAGCCCATCTACTCCTCTTGCTAGTGCCTCTGTCAGTTTCAATGAAATTAATAGCACAAGGAACCAGATTCTGCTATGGTATATGGCGCCCGACAACACAATTACTAGCGTTGAGGTACAAGACCTCGTGGATGCGCCGGAGGAGTGGACACTGAATACATTAGATGGGGAGGTAATCGAGGCATATCCCGGATCACAGCTCGCCGCGGCTTGGAATCGGTGTTGGGACATATGTGCGGGATATTGGGCTTTGGCGTACCAGCGACCTGGGGATGCCGGTATCAACCTTTTGAATGAGAGCGATACGAGCCATACATCGTTGGCGGTCGAGTCCGATCGCGTTGTCGCTGGTACGAGCCTGGCAGTAACACCGGAGGTGCAAACCGATGGTGATTCCGTGGCACGGCTCACGTTGATGAGCGAAAGTCTTTTGGCTTCAGATTCTGGAAAAGCGCAAAAATCGACTTATGAGACAGAGTGGTATCATGGTAAGCAATAGCCACTGTGTCACCGTCGGCGGCTCTCACCCGTCCCTATCCATTTATCGCGGCCTTCGTCGCGGGTCTTGAACCCAACCCTATCCAACTGTAGCTCGCCGATCGACAGCTGACCAAGCACAGATGGTGAACTTTTGTCTAGCGCTACTTTACCTGCGCCATCTCCGATGTTGCAATTTGCGATCACCCTCTTGGACAACTTTCGAACAGTCGTCTTCCTTGCTCTGCTTCCCAATGGGACTGTGGCAGGGTCATATTATCGACGTCACTTCGTATCAATTCCAGCTGTTGAGTTTCGCGGCGGCCCATCTGATTTGAACTTCACGGCTATAGCCACGAGCGAGGAGGCTATATTTTACGGGATCTCGAACGATGAGATTCACCAATACTCTGTTGATCACACCAATCCGTCTGTTTTCGAATATGTCGAGACGATTTATCCTTGAAAGGAGACAAATGAAAATTAGTAGCATGATTATCAATACGTGTCTTGATTATCGTGTTTCTGTTCACTTCCTTCTTCGCTTGGGAGGGCGTCTCAAAGACAGCACTTGTAGACAAAGGAGTTCCAGACTTCCTTATCGTGAGAGTGAGGTTTTTTCAGCCTTAGCCTATTCTAAAGAATGATGTCCCCCCTGTTACTGTTGTAGTTTACTCTGTGTTAAGCAAAATATTGCCTAGAGCTGCGATGCCTTAGAGAGTCTGAGATGAGAGCGGCAGGTCCGCGGCTTGAAAAATCTTCCCCTCATGATGAGAAACATGCCGATATGTGAAAGAGAGACTGATATTGTATCAATATTTAGGCTAGCCGACACGGGTTGTTTGCCAAGTCTGTTTGTGTTGAGATGGTCTTCCAACCTGGTCAATTTGATCCAAGGCGCGTAAGGCATCAAATAGTGGCAGCGGGCGAAAATGATTGGCCACCAGCCCCATGCTGAGATGCGGGGCAATGCGTGTGACTCAACCTCTGCAGTTGGCAATTTCAGCCCTCTATTCGCTAGTGACAGCTACCTCATCCTGTGAGCAAGCGCGGCGTGAAGCCATTTGCACTGGTTTGCAGAGTGTCTCGCGGCTCAGACCTGCCTTCGCAGTGATTTGCTGATTGGAGATTTGGGGCTATGGCCCATGCAACAACACACCACCTGGCAAAGGGCGGCAGGATGGGCGATGGTGTTTGTACGGCACCTCGCGTACTGCATCGTGCACAGAGAAAGGGTTGAATATACCTTGTCGTATGCTCTATCAAGATGCTGAACTGTCAAGAGCACCTTACGTTGTGGTAACGGAACATTTTAGCTCCTCCCGTGCGTACGCAAGCGACGCGACTCACTGCGTGGCTCACCTTAGTGAGGCTATTAGCGTGGATATGTTTTCCTCAACCCCATCCTCCATGATCCCCTCATCAGGCTTCAGCGTCGAGAGATGCTAATGCTCGCTGGGAGGCGTACTAGTGCGTGCTTCTCAATGCGTATCCCACTCGGGCGCGTCTCCATGAGGATGTTCTCCCGCTTGCCTGGTGTTCCATGACTGCAGCTTCAGTTTGCGACAACATTTTCGCCACCACCGGAAAGCATCCCGACCGATGTGCTCGTAGATGAAGAAATTATGCCAGGCTACGACTGGAACGTATTCTACCCGGCTCATCCAGGGGAACTGCTGGATAACCGATACGTGCTGAAGACGAAAGTCGGCTGGGGATCCTCATCGACCGTCTGGCTGGCGGAAGACATCAGCTTGTGAGGCTACGGACATCCAACGCACCATGTATCCCCGCCAGTAATACTGATTCTATCATAGGAAGAGATGGCGAAAGCCGAGAAAATACACGGTTCTCAAGATAAATACGTGCGATAATGCAGGCGGCGAGGATAGTAACCATGAGCTGGAGATAGCGAAACGAATAGTCGCCGCAAGCCCAGAGCACCGCGGTCGCGCCATCTTGTGTATGGCCAGCGAAGTGTTCAGCATCCAGTCCCCTACAGGCTCATCCCATATTTGCATGGCGTTCGAGCCCATGAGAGATCCCCTGTGGCTACTACGCAACCGAGTCTGCGGTGAACGAGTGACTCGGGATTGGCTGCCGATCTTCAAAATCTATATCCAGATCCTGATCGAGGGCCACGACTACTTGCATTCAGAGTGCAGGCTCGTTCATACGGGTACGTTGTTTTTCTCAGTTGTCGTTTTGACCCTACTAGTATGAAGCTAAAATTCGCAGATCTTAAGCTCGATAACATCTTGATGACTTTCGAGAATCAGTCAATTCTCGAGGCTTTCGTACAAGCACAGAAGTCACATCCCATGGCCCAGAAGGTCGTTGACGGTTGCACCATCTACCGCTGCCACAACAACTCCGGCGACATTACTGACCAGTCCTCCCTGAAGAAGATGTATCTCAAGATTACTGACTTTGGTCTCGCGCAACCTGCAGATCGGTCTAGCCCGTTTCTCCATCCCATACAGCCTGACCACTGCCACGCGCCGGAAGTCTTGCTGGGCACCTCGTGGTCCTACCCTGCCGACATCTGGAACTTCGGCATCATGATGTGGGACTTGCTCGCCGGTCGCGAGCTATTCCAAGGTGAGGTGAGCAGCACGAAGCCATACAGCCCTATACAACATTTGGCCGAGATGATTGCGATTCTCGGTCTAGTCCCGGACGCACTGGTCTAGCGGGAGCGACAGATGCGGGGTTGGCAGTGGAGTCCCCCTATCCACAACGCCTAAGGCAAGCTATGCAGTAACGCGTCCGAGTACTTCGGCGAGCCTTTTTTCACTGAGTGGTATGTCCGAAAGCGCGGCCCAGACCTTTCTTTGGTTGAGGCTTACCGGTTTCTAGGCAGGTTTGTGCGAGAGGAACTAATCCCCTACTCGCGAAGGCTGGCGCACGAGGTGCCAGAGTGCATTCCCGAGCAAGACCGGGACAAGTTTCTGGCATTCATGAGGAGGATGCTCTGTTGGCTTCCGGAGGAACGGCCGACAGCTAAGGAGCTCAAAGACGACCCGTGGTTTGCTGTCAAGCTCTGATACAGTATGGATAAAGAATTCAAGATGGTCTTCTCCGGTGAGATCGAGGCCGAAAGACACTATGAGATGCCCGATGCTGTGCCGTTAAATGCTGTACCGCTGGACCCCGAAGGAGACGTGATCCTCGTTGCCAACGACCCGGCATGCAATGCAGGTAGCAACTTTCTTGTCTCTTCCCGAGTCCTTGAGCTTGTGGACAGTGTCATTTCTGGAGAGCGGACCTCGTACCTGCTGCGGAGGTTGGCCCACGTTCAACTAGTGCGGCTGTCCGACTCTAAGCCATTGTAAAATCGGAGAGAAGCAAAGGACTCCACCAAGCTCGCGGTCTACGCGACGCATCCATCGTTCTTCGCATCTATGAGAGCGCTCAAGAAAGATATCTGAATGCGACACGGTTAAAAAGGTCTGGTACGAGAACGCAGGCGGACTGGTAGGCGATGGGCAACGCTGGCAGGATCATCACCACTCTTTCTTCTCGTGTATTCTGACATAGCCGAGACGGTTGTGTATCTGTCGTTCTATTCTTTCGCGTTCAGTGAGAGCTTATTGTTTCAAAGCCATCGGTCCTCTGGGGCTGACGAAGCCACGATGAAATGGCTGGCTGTCAAGGTTGGACAAACTTTTCCTGCTGAGCTAGCTGTTCTATGTGTTCGTCTTGAGAAGCTGGCACGATCAGCAGTCAGTTCAGGTCGATCGATGGATTTTGCGGGGCGCTGCTATGGAGATTAGAGACCAATTACTTCGTAGATAGAGGAAGATTTCAAATTCCTTTAAAGAACAAGTCATTTCCATGTTAGCAAAATTCGAAAACCAAACTTAGATAATCTAGCGCTTCATCGCATTTCCGTGCATCTGCTTGCACTTGTGCGTTTCAATGGCAGACTGCTTTGAACGTAGGGCGCCAGAAAGGAATTTATACATTTTGTTGACCACAGATATCCTATTTTATTAATGCTGCTACCTGGCAACGGGTAGGGACATTCCAAGTTGTCATGCGGCGTTTACTTACAATGGTAATGATCGGGTGCACTCAGGACCATGATGGATCAAATGGGAGGCGAGGGATAATACGGTGAAGACGCGGTAGCGCAGCCAGCAAGCATCAACACTCTTTGACCTCGGCAAGTCATTGGCACTGTGTCGGACTGTCCCAGGGGTATCTTCCCCTCCTATTGGTACTACCAACTTGCATCCATCTACAGGTACTTCACCACGGGTGCAAATTGTTTTCACGGCCTGTTATTGATTATCACTGCATCATTTATCGTGACCATGACAGTGCCAATCCCGTTCTCTGATCCCCCGTGGCTGATGGGACTGCCATCAGCATACTACAGGGAGTCCCATCACAAATTCCAAAAGGCCATCCGTCCCTTCATCCAGAAACACCTCCTAGACCACGCCATTGAATGGGACAAGGCCGAGACGGTTCCCGAGCATGTTTTCGGTGACTTCGCCAATGCAAACATGTTACTGCCGGCGCTCCCAGCCCCGCTGCCGGTCGCCTGGCTCAAGCGTCTTGGCATCCATGAGCTCCTCGGCGGTCTCAAGGTCGAGGATTTCGATTACATGCACTCTCTCATCTTCGCGGATGAGATGGCCCGCTCGGGCGTCGCCGGTCCATCGGCCAGTTTGACCACGGGCTTCGCCTTCGGCATCCCACCGATCATCAAGTTCGGAGATCAGCAGCTGCAGGAGCGGTTCCTACCGGAGCTTCTGACCGGGATGAAGAGATGCTGTATTGCTATCACTGAGCCGGATGCTGGGAGTGATGTTGCCAATATCACTACCACAGCTGTGAAAAGCTCCTGTGGCAAGTACTACATCGTCAATGGAGCGAAGAAGTGGCACGTTCTTTTTTATTGTTTTCATTGTTTTCAAATAGTATCACTCCCCACTTCGCCTCGTCGCACTGATATCAACTTGTTAATTGAAATGTTGTGCTAATGGAAATATAGGATCACAAATGGCATCTGGTCAGACTATGCGACCATGGCCGTACGGACGGGCTCCCCCGGATCCGGTGCATCTGGCCTGTCATTACTTGTTGTCCCGTTGAAAGGTCACCCAGGCGTTAGCATGCGTCGTCTCAAGGTGAGTGGGCAGGTGTCTGCCGGCACCACGTATATTGAACTCGACGACGTCAAGGTGCCTGCCAAGAATCTTGTTGGCACTGAGCGTATGGGAATGCGATACATCATGACGAATTTCAATCATGAGCGATTAGCTGTAGCAATAGGCGCCACGCGACAGGCTAGAGTTGCACTCGCGACTGCCTTTGAGTATGTTATGAAGCGAGAGGCGTTCGGAAAGCCCTTGAGTAAGTATCGTCCCATACATTTCGCCCTACGAACTCCCTCCTAGGAACATACCACACACCACACGCATCCCCCTAAGACCATATTCTAGAATCACTTCTCTAATAGTCATCGCAGTGGATCAACCCGTCGTTCGCCACCGACTAGCCAAAGCCGGAGGCCTCTTGGAGAGCCAATGGACCTGGGTAGAACAGTTTGCCTATCAGATGTCGCAGATGCTGAAAGAGGACGCTGATCGTGAGCTTGGGGGTATGACTGGCCTTCTCAAGGCGCAGGCTGGCATCATTCTCCATGAATGTGCGAATACGGCCGTCCTCTTGTTTGGAGGAAATGGCTACACCCGTAGTGGCCAAGGTGAGCTGATAGAAAGTATGTATCACCTTCCAAACTATTCACGGTGCCAATATCTTAGAGATATGTGGTCTAATGCTTGCGCCCATTAGTGATATACCGCGAAGTCCCCGGGGCGCGAATCCCGGGAGGTTCGGAAGACGTTTTGTTAGATCTTGCCGTGCGACAGCTGGTGAAGGTCTACAAGGAAAAGACCAAGGCCCTTAACGCCAAAGCGAAAATATAGGTGTTACGGATGTGGGTTTTAACACTCTTTCCCCAAACCTAGGATAGGACACGCTCTGCATGTATAACCCTATGTCTTCTGAGAGGAAATGGCTGTATCAAATATTCTCAAATTTTTTTTTTTAAAAAAAACCTTTGTCTATTAGCGTAATGTTAGACCCTGAAAGCGTTCCGCTGATAGTGTCCTTGCTAAAGCTTTCCTAGACATATTTCGATAATCTTGAGAAAGGAGGGAATAAATGTCAATCCCATTAACGCTTTTGCTGGCCTGCCTACACAACCAATTTCTCTGCCTTTTCACCTCAAGCTGCGTTTTTCGTCGTTCACCTGTTATCATCTGACGCTAATATACCGCCCACCCCTAGAGATATGTTAGTCTGAATCAGAACATCAATTTTAGAGATTTTCCAAACTTACTCCGCTAGCACTGATCGTCTGCCCAGTGATCCAAGCACCGTCCTTTCCAGCCAGACCGGCAACAACATTGGCGATCTCCTCAACAGTGCCAAGGCGGCCCTGGATGGGCGTGCTCGCTTTCTGCTTCTCCACGATATCCTTGGGGATATTGTCAAGAAGCTCACTCTGGACAGGACCAGGACAGACACAATTCACCGTCGTCCCGTTGCCCCCGAGCTCTGCCGCCCAACATCGCGTGAGTCCCTCCAGAGCAGCCTTAGAAGCACAGTAAAGACTTAGACTCTTGAACGCGCTCCTGCCGCCGACTGACCCGATGTTGATAATGCGTCCGTTACTCGAGAGGTACGGTAGTAGCGCTTGTGTGAGTAGGATCACACCCCGCGCGTTGAGATTGAATACGCTGTCGTAGTCACTGACATCCATATTCCCTAGGTCTTTGACCTTTTCTGTCCCGGCATTGTTGACGAGGATATCGAGCTTTAAATCCTTGCCGCGCCATTCCAGAAGCGAGGAGGTTACTACCTCGGGTGCGGTGAGGGTGCTTAGATCTACTCGTATGTAATGTGTTGATGGTTTGTGAGGGAGCGCTCCTATTCTTGCGCATATCTCCTTTACCCGATTTTCGCTTTTCGCTGAGACGTAGGTGATGATGACCTAGTTTCCAGGTCAGTCTGATTCATAGAATGCTTTAATGAACCTTTCGATTATTTCTGAGACCTACTGTTGCGCCACGTCTCGCGAGTTCCATTGCTATGCCCTCCCCAATACCCCTTGAACCGCCTGTCACTAGGGCAACCTTGCCCGACAGAGGAAGCGCGTAATCAGTCATAATTTAGTTTTAGAGGAAATAACACGGACGCAGACCGATAAGATGTCACCCAGCAGGATAGGTGAAAAAAAGCCATATTTATACATTTTTACAAAGCTTGTGATGTCGTAGATGTCTTCACCGGTCGTATGTGTAGCATTTCGGGGGTTTCAGGGGGTGCACGGCCTAACGCCGACAATCAGCGCTCTAACTCCGCGACAAAACAAAGAGTCCGACGAGATCTACGCATCAAGATGATCCACCGAACTTGAAAGAGTATTCCATGGCATAGATGAGCCCGTTATCATATTGTTGACGATGAAAATATTATGAAGTATCTGCAGATAGACAGATAAATGAAGCCACCGCCGCCTGAGTGTCATCAGGCCAAGTCTTGTGGATAGGCGGGTTGCTCTTTACCGTATTACCGTATCGCTTCAACGTTTCACGATGGCGTGTTATTCTCCCGTGCGACCGGAAGTCAGGTAGAATGAGGACATGCAAGCGTGTACTTTGTGCTCCAATGGTGTTTTGGGGGGGAGAATGATGTTACTCGTTTACCAATTGACTGCCTTATAATTTTTCACAAGCCTAAGATATGAGCGGTCAGTCAACCCGTCTCTATATCTACCCCCAATTCAACTATCTCAGTACAACCGATACGATGCTTCTCCCAGGAATACTCGTGCTCGCAGCAGAATTACTAAACGAAGCCGCAGTCTCGTTAAATTCATGCGTATTATCAGTCAAGAACGCAGTGGCGCCCGCCGCAGCAAAAGACGCTCCACCAGTAGTCTTCACCTGGACAGACACGGCCGAGGTCCCGCCATTAATAAACACCACAGCAACAGACCCATCTACATTCTGGAAAGCCGCGGTTCTCACGCCCGACGGCGCACCAGAAACGCCTACTCGCACAGCCCCAGGCCGTGCAGAACGGCTGAACTGGGCGAAAGACCATAACCGCTTCGACGGCGTCACATTGTCCCCGTCGATGCGTATCAGCTTCGAGTTCGTAGTGCCGGTCTGCGCGCCGATCCAGTATAGATACGCAGACGCGTTGGCGTTCACGATGGCCGTGTGGATATTATTCGCCCACGTCATTCCCTCGCCTGCACCGCCCGAGCTGAAGAACGCGCCCTGCCAGTTCCCGTTCAGATCCGCGGCTTCGGTCTGCCAGGTGCGGTGGCGCGTGTTCATGGGCGAGCCCGGGGATGATGTGTACGAATGTGCGGTGATGGTCGAGATGTATTGGTCAACTGAGGCTAGTTGTCCTAGCATTCCCGCTTGGCTGCTCCATCCTTCAGCGTCGCAGCACGTTATTCCTACGCTCAGGTTCGCTTGTTGGAGTGTTGGCCCTAGAATTTTTATGAAATCTGCGGCTTGCGTCCCGCTGGATCTCATTGAGGCGTAGCTTGTCCTGTGCGATTACGCGCTTCTTGTCAGTTTTCTATATGGATTTTGAGGGTTTGAGAAACATACGTGAGCTCAGGCTCGTTGAGAAATCCTAGGTGCGTGATCGTCACATTGGCTTCGAGGTAGTATTTGACATATTGCACCAAGTAGTTGGCGAAGGCTTGCCTCCAGTCGCCGCTGGAACAGGAGGCTCCGCTGACTCCGCACTAACATTCATGGGTTAATGATGTTTGAGCTTGAGGTATAGGAGACCGAGTGAAAACTCGGGGATTTAAAGTAAGCTATAGCTAGTGAAGAGAAGTTAGAGAGTCAAGGCATAAGTTTGCTCACCAAAGAACCGCCGTTTGCATCGTTTCCATTCGTCTTCATATAGCCCGGAGCACTCCAAGCATCAGCATAGATTGTCCTGACACCCCGTTTCACGGCCTCTTGAGAAACCCAAAGTTGCTTATTATCCGATCCATCCCAGACATATTGCGGTGTGCTCGAGGGCCCCCCTGGGTTTCTGGGCTGAATGGAAACCATATGATCAGAGCTCATATCTGGGGACGATCCGATCCCATTGCGCAAGATGGATAGGCCCGCTCCGTTTGTAGTGCTAAACAGCAGGTCGAGAGTATACTGTTGTTTAGCCTCGCTTAGTTTCGACATCTGCACCGCCCGTTGAAACGCCTCGGAACATCCGAAGCCATCGATAGTCTGATACTTCTGATCCAGGTTCACGGTCACCGCTGTACCTGATTGTCGAGTAATTAGATCGTGGCGTGCAGCCACCACGAGAGGCAAAGCCGCCACGGCGAGTCGAAACCAGGAAGCCATCATGAATAATTATGATGTGAATCTGTTTACTAAGTTGCATGCCTGGGACAGAAAGGACGAACGAGGTCTTCAAGTTATACATCCAATTAAGGACCTACGGAGATTTTAGTATTAACGAGCCAGTGGAGTGAACTAAGGATGCACCATTCTCGATCTCATTCTTTCCTTGCGCACCAATCACTACTCACCCTTGCGACATTTTGCCGGGTCTCGCCCTGATGAATGGTTGCTGGTCTTGGGCGGCATCTCACATTGAACGCTAGACACGACCTCTTGTCGTTTTCCTCCGCCTCCTCGATAAAAGGCGGAGGGAGAGAGCACGCGGCTAAATCTACGCCAGGCTTGGCGACGAATGTGATGTAGGGAACGCCCACGGAGACACGACTCCCAGAGCAGCTGGCGCAGATTTCTCGTCACGTGTAAAGGGCACACGAGTAAGGAGGTGATTTCAAAACAAGACAGGACTATACCTATGGTTCACCTAAACGGACGGTAGCTTGTAGCCATTGACAAACTGGTACACAGGTCTTGACTAGTGCTGGTGTGGACATGTATTTCTTGTGATCAATTGGACTCTTAGCCTATATTCTACGAGTGGCTGGCATCTCTTCATCCCAAGTATACTTGAGCAGCACTTCAAGACGCTGTCGATATGCTAATCTAGAATAGCCAGAGCAACTAAACGGCTTTGGCAACAGACTTGGCCTTCCTCTTCTTTTTTAGGTATTCTTTCTCCTTATCCTTCCGCCACTGACAGATCTCAGCAAACTCGCACCAGCCGCATTTATAGGTCTCTTCTATGCTAACACCTTCAGGTTTTCGCTCACCGCGCCACCATTCCAGACTGTACTTCATGTACCCATCGATCGCCCCTTGGTCGGCAGCAAAGGCATTATTACCGAGGAGGCGTCCATCAGTACGGTGTCGGTATTCGACAGAGAGTAGATCGCTGATGGACGCGGGTCCAAGAGGAAAGGTCTCTTTGAGCTCAGCTTTGAGCAGTGGCACAATCTGGGAGATAGACCGATAGGCAATGAGGTCGGGAGGGGTCTTCTCATTAGGCGATCCCTCAACCTCCGACTCAGCATCGTAAAACACTTCATCGTGAAGGCTGCCAACTTGTGCCATGAAACTATCTGAGAAGCGCGCCTCGCCATTGAGGCCGTAGCGATCGAAAATGATGGAATAATCCAGCTTGTCAGCAGCCATATCAGAAAGCATTTGACGGTATAGGAGCAGTTGCACTCTCGCGGGCCGCACTGCTTTACCAGTTGGTAGTCTGTCCGAACCCCGCGTCTTGACGTCGGTTAGGTATATGGTTTTCTGATTCGGAGCCACGTAATCTGTGATAGAGGCTTGCTGCGATTCTTGATTCGAACCGGGCAGGTTCAGCTCTCTCTCAAAGCTAGTGTTCGGAGACTTGTGGCTGACCTGATCTATGACGCCGTTTAAAACCTCTCCATCAATGACGCCCCAGACTTCTAATTCCCTAGTCATACCAGTATCCCTAAGCGTGCGCAATCCCTGGACGATATTCCAGAGGCGCAGGGCAAAAGCTTCTTCTTTCGTGGCGATACTGACTTGGACCATAGAGTGTACCTCATCTTCCAGAGTTTGATGTACTCGTGAGCCACCCTTCATGGCTACAGTCACAGTCTTCTTACCACCTGGCAGCCGAGTAAGGGTATACCAATGTTGGAGCTCGCACCATGCGCCGGCTGCGAAGTCGGACACGGTGAGGGGACGTTTGGGGAAGGTTCGGAATCGCTCAATAGGGGTCCGGTTATCTGATTCATCTTCACCCGCAGGAGGCTCTGGTTCGGCAGGCTTGTTCTCAGACTCTAGGCCAGACAGCGCACGGCTTACTAGACGCTGCTAGTCAGTCAGATATATCAAGCAGGGCTACAGTTGAGCATGGTTGAGCACAGTAAACTTACAATCCGGGTACCTGACTGGATCCAGCGACACAATACATTGTTCGATACGCGGTGTGACGGTACCCTCGTCGTTAGCGGGGGGCAGCGGCTGGGTGAGCCCTGGGGCGGTAAGGCTCGCCGCATGCGAGGAAGGATGCGCAAGGACGATTGGGATGGGTGCACGAGGCTCTGCATCGTGGTTCTGCCCCGCAGGCGATATCGCGGTCGCAGAGGTAAGTTTGGTAGTGACTATGGCCGCGTTGCCAGACTCGAGGCCTGCTAGGATCTCCTCTACCAGCTGCTCCTCGCCAACGGAAAAGTCCGACCCGTAGTCACTGTCGTCATCAATATCGACAACGCTTGCGATGGCGGCAGGGTTGTTGTGAACGGAAACCTCCATCCCTCATAGCGTGACGCTTATATAGAACTAAGAGTGGGTAAGGCAGTTGTGTCGTGTCGGGAGAAAGCCATAGTCGAGATGGCGAACTCGTTCGAGAGATTTGTCTCGATCGTCAATAACAAAAGGCCGAGTCAGCCGAACACGACGAGCTCCAACTTATCTACAGAAGAAGGCCTTCTATAGACAGCCTGCTGCCTGCCCGCTGCGTTTAATAGCTGCAGGCACCAACGCGCTGCTACGCTTCCAGGTAGACACCGCGTTTGTGGCGACGAGGGGAGGTCAGGGTCGCATCAACGTCACCACTTTGGCTTGTACATTGTACTACTACTACAGTGGTCTTCTGTATATACGTTACTTACAAAATGCCAAGATGGAAGTACCTCAGCCTGTCCCGTCTATCAGCTTCAGGAACTGGGAAATAGGTAAGTAAATCACCTCGAATGACTAACACAACATAGCGCAAATAAATTCTTAAATTATCGTCGAGACCTTGGATGTTCAGCCTCAATTAAGTACTCTAGAAGGATTAGGCGCAATTAGTCCACTGCCTAGGTAGCTACCTAGGTATGTAGCTCAGCCCTTATTCTGGCGCCTGTGAACATGGGTCCTACTACACTAGGTGAATGCCTTAGGGATCAGCTCGTCGACACTGCCACCTTGGAGAGGGCCAGCTCAGGTAAAAATCGAAGATGGAAAGACGACAATAAGGCAGCAGTCAGAGATATATGAGCGCTTCATCGTCGCCCGAGAAGCAGATCATTCCATGCGCCGTCTCAGACCACATCCTTAGCGAATCGCCCCGGCATTGTCCACAGCCGGTTGCGACTTTGTGCTCATAGCCCGCCTCTATCCTACACCTAATTGTCCATGCTCACCATGTCTGCTCTGATCTCACCGGTAATGGCTTCGAGCTATGCTGCAAAGGAAAAAGAGGCCTGTACCCGATTCGGCTCAACGTCAAGGGCATCTATGGATAGTCTACCGACCGAACTTCACCTCTTAATTGCAAAACACCTGACCTACCCTGATGCGCTCTCCCTCAAGTACACGTCACGCTATTTCTTCTATCTCGTAGATACAGGCGTCAGATTGAAGGTCGCCTGGCTGATGGAGCGCCGGGATCTGGATTTGGAACGCCCCAATGACCGACAGTGTGATCTCAGGAGCGACTTGCGATTCTGTAGAGGCAGCGTCAAGTAAGCCATTACCTCCCATCTCTATCTTAACCTCCCGCCCAGCGACCGTCGCTGATACACGTACCAGATTGCTGATGAAGCGACGTCGAGAACATTTGGAATGCGAGTCACGGCCTGGTCTCGGCTGCCTCGTGTTCGGCACGAAGACCTGTGCACACCGACGCAGCTTAGCGCAACGCTGCGTTCGTCGGCTGCGCTCGCTTTTGACGGCAGACCTTTGGTGGTTTCTGCTTGTCTTGCTCCCCGTGTGCTTAGGGTGTATATGGATGACGGAGCTTGCAACGTGGCGAAGTTAGGATTTATAGTCGATGCCGTCCATCACCACCGAGGAAAACTTGAATGGCACTGCGATCTGATGTCGAATATTCAGGAGACGGAATGGGGCAGCGCAACGGGAGATGCCGTAGCTGTAAATCAAGACTTACACCCGCCAGCACCGTAACTGTCGAGGAAAAGGAGGGCGCTAGACTTGGCTTGGTCAAGTCTGGCATAGCTGGAGATCATTAATTTAGGAGGCGAAGCTCTCTACCTACTCCGTACTGCTGGTTGGTTACCTCTTTTATGATGTACAATTTTACGACATATAAACCATCTCCAAATATAATCATTAATAATGGCCACTTAACCCGATGAGTTGGTAGTCGGATAACCTAGTCTTTAAATCTGTCCATACACGTAGTACGTACCTGCAAACTACTGCATCATCTTCAAGTCTAAATGCATCAATACATGCAAGTCGGGTATGTCTATTCCGACCCACTATTACATGGTAGATAGGTAATCCGTGCTATCCGATAACTAGGTTGCACGAGAGGTATCTAGATAATGCCCAGGTTGTTTATAGGCTACGTGACATATGGTATCCTGAGACAATCCCTAGATCCATGTTTTCCAACGGCCACTCCTTGAGGCAACATTTGTATTTTTAAGTTTCCCAGGCTGGTTCAAATGCGTATGTTCGGAAGTACCTAATTTCAATTTATCCTTTAGCTATGAAGTCAAACGGTACTAGATTGGCTTCAATAGGCATATAATAGGCCCCCAAGCTAATAATATTAGCAAGAACCTCCAGTCTGTTCTCATAGGCATATTGAATACAATCCGTGAACATGAGATTCGCAGACAGGCGGTATGAATATATATGTAATTGTAGGGAGCACAAGCATGAGGTATTCCATGCATCCAGATAACAGTACATTTGACCCTGCAGCCCTTCACTAGAGACAAGGCACCCGAAATTCATGTACTCCTTATCTAAATTACTGCCCAAATTAGAATGGAAGCGGATAACTCAATACCTGCCCAAGGACTATAAGTAAGTACCGAGGTAGTGAGGCATCTAGCTGAGTTAGGTGTTTGAGGCTTGTCCAACACCCCCCCCTCCTCCACTTGTGTCCCCAGGATCCATCCAATCCCAGCAGCACTATTCATCCCCTCCTCCTCCTTTCTTCCCCCATCCAAGCCACAGCCACCCTTGCCTGCCCTTACCCCCTTCTCGTTGATCAAATCAATGAAATCAATCTCCTGTTCGTTTGCGTCTGCCTTGTCCGTGTGCGTGTATTTCTCAAGTCTTTCCACCTCTTGTTGATATCGTCTCTTCATCCGTTCCTAAACGATATCCCCCAGCCACTCGGGAAACTACAGGATCCCCAATACCCTGCCGTGTTATAGATAGATCGTATCGTCTCCTCCACACCATCAACTGGAGCCAACCATCCAGCAGCCCTCGTCCACCGTTGACACCGGCTTGTACCGTTTTCTATCCCGTGTCTCCTGTAAAACGCCCACCCTACTTCGAGCCGACAGCCAAACATACCTAGAAGCTCCCCGCCCGCCGCGACCGCGAAGCCAGTACCCCTCGCTGACTGTACGGCATTAAGCTTCCGATCGGGCCTGCCTACATACATCTGCATACCTATCTCACGGATATCCCGACCGGCCCCAGTCGTTGGCTCCATCGACCAGCTAAATCAGAAATCACCTACAGCAGTGTTCCCCTCACCTCCGCCTCGTGCATCGTTGTGATTATCTTCATTTTCCTGAAATTCAATTCCTCGCCATAAGGGGTCGACGAGATGTCGTGGAAGCTTACCAAGAGTACGTGTCCGTTATTTTCGTCATATCCACCAGTATACCCTTTTTGAAATTCTCGCCTATGCCGACTAGGATATCCGCGAGATTCGCTGTACAACTCTTTGATCCCAGAAAACTATCTACATGCGTATATCGCACTTGCATTATGTCACTACAATATGTCGATGACAAATAACCGTGGAGGTGCACTAGCAATGATCCAACTAACAAAATCTCGGTTTATACAGAACTGAAGGAGACCCATTTGGGCCCTCTTACAAGTACCTTCTCCCGCAACCCCTCGACGTCTACCATCACAGACAAGGACGAAAAGGGTCCTCTGCCCACATCAGCTACGCCTACACCCAGTGATAATGCCATCGGTGCGTAAATTCAGCCATATTATGCCCAGCCTAGTCTCAAATATGGTAGCTACATGCTTACACTTCTTCCCAGCTGCCTCCGAAGCAATGGTACAGGAGCCTGTGGTCAAGCCTCCACAACCTGGTATTCTCGTCATAACCCTGCATGAGGGTCAAGGATTTGCTCTTCCCGACCAGCATCGGAATGCGCTTTCTTCACAGCATCAATCGGGGTCCATGTCAACTGGCAACGCCCTCAATTCGTCGGGCTCCGTACGACCCGGCTCATCACAGAGAAACATGGCCGGGTCCTTTATGAACAGTTCCGGTCGCCCCCAGACCTCGGCAGGTGGTGGGTTCTCTGGTATCCCCTCTAACCACGGTCGAATCTCGAGCAAATACCTGCCCTATGCCCTCATCGATTTCGATAAAGTACAGGTTTTCGTAAACGCCGTGTCAGGCACCCCAGAAAATCCCTTGTGGGCTGGCGACAATATCCAATATAAATTCGATGTGTCCCGCGTGACGGAACTCGCCGTACATCTTTACTTACGTAATCCCAATGCAGCTCCTGCTTCCGGTCGGAGTCAAGATATATTCATGGGCGTTGTCCGCATAAATCCTCGATTTGAGGAAAAGCGCGTCTTGGTCGATGACCCCAAAGCGAGCAAAAAGGATCGCGAGAAGGCTGCCGCTGAATTCGCCAAGGAAGAGAAAGAACGTGGACACAGTGGCTTGGAATGGGTGGATGTACAGTATGGCGCCGGCAAGTTGAGAATTGGCGTCGAGTACATTGAGAACCGGAAGGGTAAACTCTCTATGGACGACTTCGAATTATTGAAAGTGGTAGGCAAGGGTAGTTTTGGTAAGGTCATGCAGGTGCAGAAGAAGGATACACACCGAATCTATGCCCTCAAGACGATCCGTAAGGCGCACATCATCTCTCGATCCGAGGTTGCTCATACTCTCGCCGAACGGTCGGTCCTTGCACAGATCAACAATCCCTTCATTGTGCCTCTCAAGTTCACTTTCCAGTCTCCAGAGAAGCTCTATTTCGTGTTGGCCTTTGTCAACGGCGGCGAACTCTTTCATCATTTGCAAAAGGAGCAAAGATTTGACGTGAACAGAGCACGCTTCTATACGGCTGAGCTTCTTTGCGCTCTTGAATGCTTACACGGATTCAACGTCATCTACCGCGACCTCAAGCCAGAAAATATCTTACTAGACTACCAGGGTCACATTGCGCTCTGTGACTTTGGTCTTTGTAAGCTCGATATGAAAGACGAGGATCGAACCAACACATTCTGTGGCACGCCCGAATACTTGGCGCCCGAGCTACTTATGGGTAAAGGATACAACAAGACGGTGGATTGGTGGACATTGGGCGTTCTTCTCTACGAGATGTTGACGGGCTTACCTCCCTTTTACGATGAGAATACGAATGAGATGTACCGAAAGATCCTCTCGGAACCTCTGCACTTCCCCGGGCCGGAGATAGTACCACCCGCCGCCAAGGATCTACTCACCAAGTTGCTCAACCGCAAGCCCGAGGAGCGACTAGGGGCTGGGGGCAGCGCCGAGATCAAGGCTCACCCTTTCTTCCATGCCATAGATTGGCGAAAACTGTTGCAGCGTAAATATGAGCCAACATTCAAGCCCAGAGTAGTAAGTTGCCGTCTCTTAGGTTTTAGTATTTTGTGTGAGAATACTAACAAAGTACGCCAGGTGGACGCCACTGACACAGACAATTTCGACCCTGACTTCACAAACGAGGTGCCACAAGACTCGTATGTGGATGGTCCCATGTTGTCACAGACGATGCAGGACCAGTTTACGGGCTTCAGCTACAACCGTCCAATCCCAGGGCTAGGAGATGGTGGTGGCAGTATCAAAGACCCTTCCATCATTGGCAGTGTTCAGGATAGACATAGATAAGCTTGCGAGTTTATTGGGGCTTGGGATACATCGATGAATTTACTAGCTGAAATGCAACTATCTCAGCACGAGCGGCCATGGCCAGCAGGAGGCTTTGGAAACTGAGATCTGATCAGAGCAAAGGCGGTGTTATCGGACAGAAGTGGTCGTTGGAGACTATATAGGACGGCTGTCCGACTAGGTGCACAGGACTCGGGTTTGAGTCAGGCAAACCGAACCTAGCATGTACAAGCTGTGTGTTTGGGAAATGTGAGATCGTAGGCGAAGAGACAGTGGAACAAATATGCATCTTCGGTGAGGTCTTAGGCAGCCTTTGGTGCACTACCCCTTCTCCATGTGGGTTGGGGAAAGACAGCCCTTACGAGGACTTCAGCACAAAAGGCAATACATAGATTGTTGAGAAATGAACAAGTCATGAGACAAGCTGGAAGAGCTCTGCTCCCTTGCCTGCCAATCCTGAGCTATCAGAATCACTGGTAAGAAATACCCCTCATGTACCATTATACCTCCCAAACCCCAAACGAAAGGTGCATCACTATGACCAAGTCGGTAAGATTATTCAGGTAGCAAGCAGTGTCTATTACTCCTGGACGAAAGGTCCAAGTAAGCGCCTATGGGAGAATACGTATGTTATTTCAATTTCTTTGATATGACAAATCTTGATTCATTACGGACAAGACATGGGAGACGAGGCATGCATATATGGTATTGACGGAGTACAGTTTCCAAGTGAGCAGAGTACCGACTGCTGATGCTGTGTGCAACGAACCTGCTGCTTCGAGTGACACAAAGCCACATCTCATTGTCAGCAGCGATTAAATGAATCTTTTGTTATTTCCAAACTTACAACTCCTCGCAAGTTTGGATCTCCACGGCTGGTGCTAGAATGTCACTAAGACCACCTACGAAAGAATACCAAAAATTTCAGATTTGGGAATGAGCTCTATCGAAGCCCCCACGTAAGACTATGCAGTGGAGGGGTTACTGGGAGCGAGGGGCTTCTCCGAAAACCGGGTCAAGTCCGTACTAGAGCTGTGGGGCTTGAAGCAGGTACACGGCCGCTGTAATCTACCTACGCGTGAAGTACCTATTTGATGAGGTTCTGGGTGAACTTGCCTCACTGAGAAGGCTGAGAAGGACCTTCTTTCATAGAAGGAGGCTACAACCTGAAGTCTGCTGCTTTACACTACTATATACATGATGAACCTAACCAAACAGAGATGCCCTTCCTAATCTAGGTATATGCGTACCTATCTAGTCTATTTACCGCCTAGAGTCAGGTACGATGGGTTCGCGTACAGTAGGTAGGTAGGTAGGGAAAGTACCTACAGTACTAAGAATGTAGGTAGTAGTCATCACGTCACAGCCATCGTAATGACAGCTAACTAAGCGCGGGGTAGGTACTTAGTACCTTGCTGATAGCACCTTGGTGGCAGAGGTACCTGTTCTACCCCTCCAGGCGGGCTCACTCATCACCATCACGATGCCTACTCTGTCTATCAGCTTCCGTGCCACCAATCTACAGTCTCGTCCTCCTGTCCCCACCTAGTATAAGAGCTATAAAAACATCGATCGATTTTCTCCCTAGCTCTGCGCGAACATATCACTTGTTCAGTGTATATCAATTTGCCGATTCTTGCCTTCCCTCTCCTCCCCTTACCTTCCCGTGTTACAGCCTCCGCTGGGATATCGTGAGACTCTTCCGGTTAGGAAATAGTAGGTATGTGAAACAGTCAATCTATTGCGACCTGGGTACCACTTCGCCACCTACCACTTTGGCCTCAGCACAACTTTTAATACCTCACTCCCACCTCCATCCCGTCTCCCAAGCAAGCCAATAATCAAGCAAGTCCTATCCAGCCTGAGTTCCAGACCTATTCTTTCCCTCTTCAGCTTATCAGCCTAGTTTTCTTCTCAATTCACGGATTACCTGGATCAGCTCTGTTTACTGTTCTTCTTCCGGGTTAACCGATCGTCATCAAGGGTGACAACCCCCACTACTATTCCTACCGTTTGCGGTTTTACGTGCTACCTTTTCACTGCTAGACCAACCGAGTCAATCCTATCTTTCGGTTCGTCTCCATTGGCGAACTCTATCCCTTGCTAACCGTCTACAAGCTTCGACGCAGCTGGCCGTTCCCTAGAATTGCTCTTTATCTCCTACTCTGCGCAAATCTCTCGACATGGCTCCAGCTACGTCCCTTCCCACCTGGGCTGCTCTCGAAGAGCACTACAAGACAGTCGGCAAGACCTTTGTCTTGAAGGATGCCTTTGCTTCCGACTCGTCTCGTTTCGACAAGTTCAGCAAGACCTTTCACGACTCGCCCTCCAAAACCGACATTCTGTTCGACTTCAGCAAGAACCTGGTGACCGACGAGACCATCAACCTGCTCGTTAAGCTAGCACAGGATGCCAGCCTCGAGAAGAAGCGTGACGCCATGTTCGCCGGCGAGAAGATCAACTTCACCGAGCAGCGTGCCGTGTACCACCCCGCACTGCGCAACGTTAGCGGCTGGGAGATGAAGGTTGACGGCCAGGATGTCATGAACAGCCCTGGTGGTGTTAATGATGTTCTTAAGCATATGAAGGAGTTCTCTGAGCAAGTTCGCAGTGGTGAGTGGAAGGGCTTCACGGGCAAGAAGCTGACCACCATCATCAACATCGGAATCGGTGGTTCCGACCTGTAAGCCATAATCCCCTTTTTCATTGCACAGCACTCGCTTTCTTACCATTCAATGATAGGGGTCCAGTCATGGTTACCGAGGCCCTCAAGCACTACGGTGCCAAGGATATGACTCTGCACTTTGTTTCCAACATTGATGGCACTCACATCGCCGAAGCCTTGGCCAACTCAGATCCCGAGACTACCCTTTTCCTCGTAGCGTCCAAGACATTTACCACAGCTGAGACGACGACGAATGCCAACACAGCGAAGTCGTGGTTCCTTGAGAAAACCGGCGGCAAGGGTGACATCGCCAAACACTTCGTTGCTCTCTCTACCAACGAGGCTGAGGTGACCAAATTCGGTATCGACAGCAAGAACATGTTCGGCTTTGAGAGCTGGGTAGGTGGTCGTTACTCTGTCTGGAGCGCCATCGGTCTCAGCGTCGCCCTCTACATTGGATATGACAACTTCGAAAAGTTCCTAGCTGGTGCACATGAGATGGACAAGCACTTCCGAGAGACACCCCTGAAGGACAACATCCCCGTCCTTGGTGGTCTTCTCAGTGTGTGGTACAGCGATTTCTTCGGTGCGCAAACTCATCTAGTCGCTCCGTACGTATACAGCCACACCCCATTGATTGTGATTTGATTCTAACCGGGCTTCTCATAGATTCGACCAATACCTCCACCGCTTCCCTGCCTACCTTCAACAATTATCTATGGAGTCCAATGGCAAGACCATCACATCAGACGGCTCTCCCGCCAAATACACAACAGGGCCCATCCTTTTCGGTGAGCCTTGCACCAACGCACAGCACTCTTTCTTCCAACTAGTGCACCAAGGCACCAAGCTCATTCCTACGGACTTTATCCTTGCGGCCAAGTCCCACAACCCTATTTCCAACAACTTGCACCAGAAGATGCTGGCATCCAACTACTTTGCCCAAGCAGAAGCCCTCATGATTGGCAAGACGCCAGAGCAAGTTAAGAGCGAAGGCACCCCAGATGAGCTAGTACCACACAAGGTGTTCCTTGGTAACCGACCCACAACTAGCATCTTGGTTGGTGGCACCATTGGCCCTGCCGAGCTAGGTGCCCTCATCGTCTACTACGAGCACCTCACCTTTACCGAAGGTGCTATCTGGGACATCAACTCGTTCGACCAGTGGGGTGTTGAACTAGGCAAGGTACTGGCCAAGAAGATCCTCAAGGAACTAGACGAGCCCGGCAATGGCGAGGGCCACGACGTCAGCACTGGCAGTCTGATTGGAGCATTCAAGAAGTACGCAGGCAATTGAATATCAGAGACGGCGATCGATACACCAGAATGTCGTTCACGGCTATAATTAAAAGCGATGAGACAATGACCCGTTCAAATTTGACATCTTTGCAATCCACTGGCTCATTTCTTTTACGTCCTTTGTCGAGAGTCGGCCTTGGTAGGGTAATGATTATTAAGTAGATAGGATGAGACGAAAAGCACTCGCCAAAAGGAATCTATAGTATATGGGACTCGGGGTGCTTGGGAAATTGCGATATACCTCCGTTACTAGCGAGTACGAATAAACAAACGATCATGTGACTAGATCTTGACTGATGTGCTTTATAATGGTTAAGTCAAGGTGACCCGAAATGAAACTGAACGCTGTGTTTATCTGGGCTACACGGCATTTTTTATTCTTGAGGCCTGTAGTGATAAAAAATCTACGAGCAAGATGTGAGCGCAAACCTCGGGACCGAGGTCCTCGGTAGGTGGTAGATTACCCCCAAATCATCTCTCATAGATTTATTCAGAAAGGGTAGTTGAGGTATGCATGTTTATAGATAGGTAAGTAGGTTCCTAACGACTATTTTCATCACAATAGGTGTTTTAAGCTTGCTTCACGGAAACTGATGTAATGGTTTGTCATCGGGTTATGTGTGGTATGGTATAGATGCTTTAGAAGCTGCTTGGGTAAGTAGGTAGCGAAGCTTAGGATATGAAATAGGTAGTGAATGTGCCCAGGTGATTACCTAGCCTTTTAACATCCATCTACTTATTAATCTGTGTATCGGTGTGGTGCTGTCTGCGTATAGTACGTTACATGTTTTTTTTTTATTGGGACAGATGCAATCCTTCCTTCCTTTCGCTGCATGACTTGAGGAACACCTAACCTAGTAATTATATCGCGCCTGCTGGTGGCTCTGGCTTTGTAATCTGGAGGACAATTCAAAAACCAAACAATTTTCATGGATATGTTTACTTTTAATTGTGAAATTAGTATGTAAAGAAGGGGATGGCCGTTACACTTTTATGGTTCGTCCCCTTTTTTTTTTTGTGGTATTGTTTCTGCTTAAATAGAGTGATTGATCTGTGTATCCCATCGATCGGGTTTCTCTCAAGTGAAGGCGTCATGCATTGTTGGCAGATCAAGCATGAGGTAGACTCACGAGCAGTGATTAAGTACTCACATAGGCGCAGTTTAATAGACTATGTGGGCTACATTAGCTACCTAAGGTATATATGACCGACGAGTAGTTTCTACAGTATGTATGTATGTATCGAGATTTCGATACGGGGCTCAACGGGCTACTACTATTCGTGAAGTCACGAGCGCTAGACACATAAAGGGATAGACTACACGATGGAGGCTGAGTAACTAGCCTTGTCTTAGAGCGTATCCTGGAGCGTATGATTCGCCTTATCGTGCATCTTGCCAAGTCATAGGTTCATCGCGCTAATCGCTTCACGATGTATCCCAGCCTACCGTACGTGTAGTAGACATACTCCAGATATATGGTCTGGTGGCTGCGTCACAATTGGGTCGGAATAAACCGGGGTCTAGTGGAAATCCTAAACAGCCGGCCGAGCGGCTCTCGTAGCTTAGCTTGGGAATCGTTGGTAATTACTCTTCAGTCTTTCAGATCAAGCACATGCAGATACTGTTCTCCAGCAGAATGAGGCGGATGGCAGATTACCGCGATACCCTGAAATTTGTCCGAAACGGGATACTAGCATGAACTTGCTTTCTGTCAACTTCCAAATGGTCGTTTAGTAGCGGGGAGCATTGTGCCGGGTTAGGAAGGATAAGTAAGGCTTGGTCAAGTTTAGTATGTGTTGGGCAGCAAATCGGGCCGTCAAGCCTAGCAATTGCAAGATGCACTTCAATGAAGCGATCCATCTCAAAGGGCATCATGGAGACGAATATGCAGAAAGGGCTCATTTCGCCGCGGTATCCCCTTATCTGCTGGGGGTAGCAATAAGCCATGATAGAGGAGGCAACCCGGGTTTTTCAAGGCAATGGTAAGCGCCAGTTCTCCTTTCCCCTAGTTTCCGCAATGTTGAAGTAGTATCTCAGCATCTCTGGCTGTTGGCCCAATGAAAATGATGTCAGGGCGTAACAGTTATTATCGTGAGATCTGTACTGCGGCTGGCGTCCTTGGTATGGCTGTGTGAGTGGAATCTAGTGGGGCGCGAGTCGGAAAAAAGGGGCCCAACCCGACGCTAGGGGTGGGGCAAAGTCACAACACCGGCATGCTTCGGTCCTTCATTGTTGGGGAGGGTAAGGAAGATATCGTGAACGCACGAGTGGTGTCAGGGCACTTGAAGGCGAAGGGAAAGCCGGCAAGGGAACGTTACCGCACATTGTCCAGGCAGTGAATGGATTCAAGTTGCGCCGGAATTGGGGAAACGGGCACGCCAAGCGCCCAGCACATAGGTATCCGGGCCGTGTACTGCCGAAACTTATATTGAAATGAGACTATACTCTGCACCTCCGGAGTCTATTGAGAGTGAACATGATAATGCTGATGCTTTTTTCTAACATGAAGTTTCAATGATGCGAGAAGTCTGGCTTTATGTTGGGCGGGCCCCGTAAGCCAGGCTCATAGACCAGGACCGATGCGTACGGTATCTAGTCCCTTGACGACGTGTGGAAGCTGGGGTGCCGTAGCGCAAGCGTGTAAGTGGCTCCTGCTCCGCGCGGCATATCGTCGATCGAGCGTGGCACTCGCCGAGGCAACGTGGTGATCGATTGTTTGAAATAAATCCTCATGACCTTGTTTAGTGAGCTACTGAGCAATCTGTGATGCCACACGTAGAGAACACATAGGCAGCGTTAGTTTTGAATGCACATAAAATGATTAGTGGTTATGGGGATATAGGAGAAAAGAGAGGTGCTTAAAGGTACTTACCTAAAGTATGCAGGAGGCTACGGAATCCATACCGAGAGTCAGAACACGACCGAGAACTTCTCGATAGTTTTGAGTTAGGTATGCCACATACATTGCAATCGAGAAACACGTCGATTTCTATATGTGTCATGTTAAATACCACGTAACGAGCCGGACTCACCCACTGTCGACCAGACTATATAAATCCGCTCTGGCGCCGTGCGGCTCAACGACTGTAAACATAGTCTTAGCCCATGGGACGAATATGCTTTAGTAGACTCTTGCAGTCTTCCCACTACCCACAGTAAGCGAAAATGAAATAGAAAGTGATGCAATGTATGGAGTGTGATGTACAGTAGGTAGGACATGTGGAAAACAAGAGATAACCCCACCAACGCGAAGGAGAGTCCATGACGTATCTCGGGAGGGGCTGCGACCAGCTTTGTACCTACTATAGTACTAAGGGGTAGCTAAGGGGCAGCCAAGGGGCAGCCAAGGGGCAGCTAAGGGGCAGGCAGGCAAGGGACTCCAAGTACCTTTAGTAGTATGGATCCTACTAGGTAACCTGTACCGTCTCGTACTCGGTTTGTACGTGTTAGTTCCACAGTAATCCGCTGTGTATAAGTCGCCATTAAATTGATAGTGATTAAATGCTGTGTAGTAGATGCGTGCTACAAGATACCCAGGACAGCCCAGGAGGGTGTAAGCGATACCGGGCTGATTACAGTAGGGGTATGTAGGCATTTTATGTCATGATACTACCTACCTAGGTAGTACTGTATGTGGTAAACATATCCCATATGGGTGTGTCTTATGCGTCGGTAGTATTGGGTATCGTGCCATGAGAGCATGTTACTCCCTAGGCCAGAGTGCAAACAGCGCCATTGGGCCCTTGATACAGTACCTGCTATTTGCATGTGCTTACTTTAATGGTAGACACATACTAGATAGGATCTTCATCCAATGAATGACTATCTGGCGAAATCTGATGTCGGCTGGCCTGGTCAAACATCAAAGCTTCCTTGACATTGGTCGACCTCGGTCAGCGTCGCATGATTGCTGCATGAGGGAATTCTATGTATCACATTGCAGCACCCCAACATGTATATATCTAAGTATCTCTAGGTATGCCGTCCCGCTAACTTGCTAATAATGGGGATAATACTACGTCCTTAACATACACTACCCACTGTGGGATATTCATGTCAGCCTGAGGCTGATATGTATATATAAGTAGACATTTGTAGGGAATCTACGGCCCGCCACGGGAGTAGTCGGTGAGGATGATTTGGTCCAAAGAAGTACGCTGTATTGGAGGAAATGTACGTTTTCTACAGTATGCCTAAACCGTTAGATACAGATAGTGATCCACACTGATAGCCAATCAAGTGACTGGATTCTGCACATGGGTTCCTTAAATGGCATGTACCCTGGGCTAAAGCCAACAGTCTTGCTAAGTACCCTCCCGTACTTACACTTTCATTGGCTTATAGACGCATGCCTCTATCTGTCCATTTGCGGTGTCCGTAGAATGCCCAGTTCAGTCCGAGACTTTCAGAAGCTCAGTATTCTGTGTATCTAGGTAGATATAGGGAGCTAAAGGCATATATGGTATCTACCTAGGTAGGTACGTCCATCTAGCTGCCAAGGTACCTCGCTGTTGGATGTCCTCCCTGAAGTTGTGCAAACTCTGCAGGCGCGCACTGGCGTCATATGCGGACGACAGACGGCATACTACTGCACTACATGTAATGTTGTAGTATGGACTCCAACCTTGGGCTTAATACACTGCGCTAGCTAAAGTAGTGGATACCTACCTAGGTACCTACCAGGACACTACAGAGGCACGTCGGACCAGTAAAATGCAAGTAAGTAACTCGCACGGTAGTACAAAGGTACACTCTCCGGGATACCCCTCCATCCACCCCCCGGTCCGCCCCTCACTGCTGGCGCCTGCCTGCTCCCTTACCCGATTGACTGCATCCTCTCACCTCTCCTCGTCTCTTATGTGATGTGACGAGAATCACCTATAAGAACTCACTATTTCCCCGCCTCATTTCATCTTTCCTTTCTATTTCCTACCATATCTACACCACAACCGTCCATATCTCACCCAATTGGACCCCATCACATCTTGACCTCTCCCTCTCCATATAAACTCCTCGTCTTCTATCATCATGGCTAAGAAAGCTGTTCATTTCGGTGCTGGCAACATCGGCCGAGGCTTCGTTGCCTGCTTTCTTCACGAGGCCGGCTACAGTGTCGTCTTCGCTGATGTCGTAGATGCCCTCGTGGACTCTCTCAACTCAAAGCCTTCCTACAACGTTGTCGAGCTCGGTACTCATGGCACGACCCAGAAGACCATCACCAACTATGTAGCCATCAACTCTCGTACAGAAGAGGCCAAGCTAATCGACGAGATTGCTTCCGCCGACATCGTGACCTGCTCTGTCGGTCCTAGAATTCTCCAATTCATTGCCCCCGTCATTGCCAAGGGCATTGCCAAGCGTTCTCTCGAACAGACCCCTCTCGCTGTCATCGCCTGTGAGAACATGATTAACAACACTGCCAACCTGGCTGGCCACATCAAGGACCCCAAGAACACCCCTGCCGAGAGCTTGGTCGACCATGACAAGAAGGTCATTTACGCCAACTCGGCTGTCGACCGCATCGTCCCCGACAAGAAAGGCGAGCCTACCCTTGATGTCCAACTTGAGAAATTCTACGAGTGGGTCGTTGAGAGTACACCGTTTAACAAGGCCGGCGTCGCCCAGCCTGAGATTCCCGCCATCCACTGGGTCGATAACCTCGACCCCTACATCGAGCGCAAGCTATATACCGTCAACACTTCTCACGCCACGGCCGCTTACTACGGATACAACCGTGGTAAGGCTACGATTCATGAGGCCATGGCCGACCCTAGCATCCGAGACTCGGTTGCTGCCGCTATCTCCGAAACCGCCGCCTTCATTGTCAAGAAGCACGGTGTTTCCAAGGATGAGCAGGAAGCGTATAAGAACAAGATTCTCGACAGAATCAGCAACCCCAACCTCGATGATTCAGTTAAGCGAGTTGGCCGTGAGCCTCTGAGAAAGCTCGGTCGCCATGAGCGACTCATTGGACCTGCCGCTTCGCTTGCTGAGGAGGGTATGGAGACCTCGGCGCTGCTGGCCGCTGCCGAGATGGCGTTCCGTTTCCAGAACGTCGATGGTGACAAGGAGAGCGCCGAGCTCGCCAAGATCATGTCTGAGAAGAGTGCAGACGAAGTGGTCAGCCAAGTGACTGGTCTTGAGGCCTCGCACCCACTCTACTCCAAGGTCAAGGCCGTGGTGGAGAAGGTGCAGGCGGACGGCCGTGATTGACAGGTGCACCGACGAGATTTGTCTCCTCCGGCAACGGGATTTGGGGTTTCCACGAAGTTATGACATGTTAGCGGGCGCGCTCGGGTTTCTTTGAGGGAATAATATGGGGACAAAACGGCGTTTAGAAATGAATCTGGGAGGGCATGACTAGGCGCAACGGACATGCGCAAGATGCCTTAGCATGACGAGAGAACAAGCCTGGGCAGTATGGCTGTTGTAAATAGAGCGGGTACCTGAGGGGCCATGCCTGTATCAAACTCATGCTTGAAAAATGCATTTCCACTACACTACAGGTGATAGAGGAGCGGGTGCATCTAGACCATGAAGAATGCCTACAATACAACATCATGATGATATATTTGTCTCTTATTTTGGTGACTTGCGATAAGACTTGACTAGACAATCCGGTTATGCCGTGACTTCAGAACATCCATGGTATTGTCTTCTGGTTAGACCGGGCCAAGACAACATCACCCACCCAGGAGGCAGAGAGATAATTAGTTGCGTGTGAGTCTGTGCGCTTTTTACAGTAAATAGTAATTTGTGAAGTCGTGTTTCCAGCCGTACCTTCGGGAGCCCCTCCAGCTCTAGCTCTTTATATGCATATTCCTTAAGCTAATAAACATGGGCGCAATCGATAAGGCAGGTGGTGGAACCTTGAAAGTGACCACATTTGAACTTGGGGGCATGAAGGAAATAGGGACCACGACCAACCAATGACCATGATTCGCCAGGCTGCCAGTCCAGTACCTCCATCTGTCAACTCACCTAATCCAAGCTAACGTCGTTAATTGTACAACACCTCCTACTGACCGACCAATCCACCAATCCACCGGCCTACCACGTCCCTCCCCTTCTCTCCCTTTTCCACCTCTGCGCATGCTGCCGACAACGAGTGCGACGAGAGAAGAGACCGAAGCACCCAACGCAGAAGGATAAGCGACTAGCCTTCCCTCGTTGTGTATAGGCGGGGACGAAAGCTATCATCTGGGCCCAGAGCAGGCAACATACGCAATTAGGAGTCCTTCTCCGCATGTGCTTGCGATCCAGCATCATTACCGCCAATTGACCCCGTACCGCCCTTCCTCGACCGTTTACTCTTCCTTCGACACATACCTAAATTGCTGCCGCGAAGATGAGGTTAGACGTCAAGGTGTGTGTTCGCAGTGCCTTGTATTGGTAGATCTTGTTTAAGCCCCCCCTCCCAAAGCTGGGTGCTCCCAGTTGAAGAGACGTTATGCCTCGAATCTGCTCTCCATGTTTTCCGAAGCTTGGTCGACTATGAGAAAACCTGCTTTGGGACGAGCAAAATACAAGATCCAATGCTAATGCGGCCTAAACATACAGCGTCAGCTCTTCGCGCGCAGCGAGCGTGTCAAATCCGTCGACTTCCACCCCCAGGAGCCCTGGATCTTAACTACACTCTATAGTGGCATGTCTCCTCTATCCATTGATCACCCTCGCCGATGCTTGCTAACCCATACAAAGGCCATGTCTACATCTGGTCTTACGAGACACAGCAGGTTGTCAAGACCTTCGAGGTTCGTTTGTCGCCCATCCTCAAGCATACTGGGATGCTTGCGCAGCTCCTGAACCCCATTGCAAGTGCCCGCTGCATCAACTAATTCACTGACTCCATCCCATTGTATAGTTAACCGACGTTCCTGTGCGAGCTGGTCGTTTCGTTGCTAGGAAGAATTGGATTATCTGCGGGTCTGATGATTTCCAACTCCGAGTATACAACTATAATACGTCAGAGAAGGTCACCTCCTTTGAGGCGCATCCAGATTATATCCGAGCCATTGTCGTTCACCCCACGCAGCCTTTCGTCCTAACGGCTAGTGATGATGTGAGATTATCTCTTCTTTTGTGTCGTGATGATTGCTAACACATTCGCAGATGACAATTAAACTGGTATGTCGTACATATCATCCCTATCCGTACTTTGCCTGGTGTGTGCAGCTACTAAAACTTGGGTAGTGGGATTGGGAACGCCAATGTACGTTTTTGCGCAACTGTTCCGTGCTTAATTCGGGTTCTTAATCTGTACTAACTAACGGCTATCTTACAGGGAAGTGCGTTCAGGTCTTCGAGGGTCACAGCCACTACGTGATGAGCCTGGCAATTAACCCGAAAGATACCAACACATTTGCATCAGCATGCTTAGATCGGTATTTATGAACCCCCTGGTTTTTGAAGACTGCTCGCAAGTACTGACTACGCAGAACCGTCAAAATTTGGAGTCTAGGTTCCCCGCATCCTAACTTTACACTCGAAGCCCATGAGACAAAGGGTGTCAATCACGTAGATGTCAGTTTAGGCTCAATATTTTCTACCTAGGACTTTGATGGATCATGATCTTTAACAAGAGATGCAGTATTACCCCCATAGCGACAAACCATATCTTTTGACAACTTCGGATGACCGAACCGTCAAGTAAGTTCATTCTGTCCAGTTTCTTTTTCGCAGGGGTTTGCACTCACCATCATTACAGAGTATGGGACTATACGACCAAGTCTCTCATAGCTAGTCTAGAAGGACACACCAGTAACGTATCATTCGCGGTTTACCATCCTGAGCTTCCCATAATTATCTCGGGTTCTGAAGATGGAACGATTCGAATGTGGCACGCCAACAGTGAGTATTGCGAATCCGATCAGAGAAGCGCAGTAGAAGAAATGGGCCCTTCACTAACTTATCATAGCCTATAGATTCGAACAGTCTCTCAACTATGGCCTCGAGAGATGTTGGTGTGTAGCCTATCAACGTGGCAAGCAGGGTATCGCTGTCGGTTTCGATGACGGTGCTGTAGTGATCAAATTAGGCCGAGAAGAGCCCGCCGTATCTATGGATGGTTCCGGCAAGCTCATCTGGGCACGACACAATGAAATTGTCTCATCCATCATTAAGGGTGGCGGTATGTACTGTTTTTGACAGCGCCAGAATGCCATTACTAACAGTATTCAGACGCGTCTGTTAAAGACAATGTACTCATCACACTTCCAACCAAGGATCTAGGCACATGCGAGATATATCCTCAAACTTTACTTCACTCTCCAAACGGACGTTTTGTCGCAGTTTGTGGAGACGGTGAATGTAAGTGGCCAAATCTGGCAATCCTAGTCGGACAACCGTATTCTAATCCCGCCATATAGATATTATCTACACTGCTCTCGCCTGGCGAAACAAGTCATTTGGTTCAGCTCTTGACTTTGTTTGGGCTTCTAAGGAAAACAGCAATGATTATGCCATAAGAGAGTCTAGCACGGGTGAGTAGCCATTTGATCTCTCAATCAACAATGATCTACAGCACTTGGCCTTACTTTCCCTTCCCACTCGAAAACTTCATGTATAAAAAACTAATCTAACCATGTACAGTGGTTAAGGTCTACAAGAACTTTGTTGAGAAGCCTGGTGGCCTCGATATTCCGTTCCAGGTTGACGGTTTAACTGGCGGTGTTCTCTTGGGTGTGAAGGGCTCAGGAGGAATCTCTTTCTACGATTGGGCAACTGGTGGGCTTGTGCGACGGTGAGTTTCCGACCTTCTGTGCTAATGAAAGTGAGAAGTCGAATGCTCATGCGCCCAACAGGATTGAGGTAGAGCCACGACAGGTTTACTGGTCAGACAGCGGTGAGCTTGTGGCGTTAGCTTGTGAGGACACCTTCTACGTCCTGAGGTATTCGCGCGAGAACTACATCGAAGCAGCTCAGGCTGGGCAAGTCGATGAAGATGGTGTGGAATCCGCCTTTGAGGTTATCACAGATATCGCCGAGAGGTAGGCACTTTGTCTTCGTATTGTGAGAAGTATTTCGGTACTAATCCTGTCACAGCGTTCGCACCGGTGAATGGGTGGGCGATTCGTTCATCTACACCAATAGCACCAACCGGTTGAACAGCTTGGTCGGCGACCAGACCTACACAATCACTCACTTCGATCAGCCTATGTACTCCCTAGGCTTCATACAGAGGGATTCAAGAATCTACCTGGCGGACAAGGATGTCAATGTCACGTCTTTTGCCCTTTCTCTACCTGTCCTCGAGTACCAAACTTTGGTATTGCGGGATGAGATGGAAGCGGCAGCCGAACTGTTGCCCAGCATTCCCAGCGACCAGCTTAACAAGATTGCGAGGTTCCTTGAAGGCCAGGGATACAAGGAGCTGGCTCTCGAAGTAGCTACCGACCCTGAGCACAAGTTTGACCTTGCGCTTGCACTGAACCAGCTGGAAATCGCCCTAGACTTGGCACGTGAGGCTGATGTCGAACACAAGTGGAAGACAGTGGGTGACACAGCACTCGCCGCCTGGGATATTACCCTTGCCACTGAATGCTTCACACACGCGCGAGATCTCGGCTCCCTGCTCTTGATCTACTCGAGCACTTCAGATCGAGAGGGCTTGCAGACCTTGGCCTCGCAAGCCGAGGAGTCCGGCGCCCACAACGTCGCATTCACCACCAAATGGCTCCTAGGCGACACGGCCGGCTGCGTGGACATCCTGGTTAAAACAAATCGCCTCGCCGAAGCCGTCCTCTTCTCCCAGACATACAAGCCCAGTCTGACAACAGAGGCGGTCAAAGGATGGAAGGAAGGCCTAGAGAAATCGAAAAAGGGACGAGTAGCCAAGATCATCGGCGTGCCCACGGAAGACGAAGAGCTATTCCCGGAATGGGACGAGTGGTTACGGCTGGAAGAGCAGGGCGGTAGTGTAGACGCTGCTGCCGCACCTAAGGGAGAAAGCAAGGCTGTTGAGTCGGAGGCCGAGGGGTCAGAAGAGGATGAGGATGAAGATGATGACGAGGAGGAGGAGGAAGAGGATGATGAGGAGGATGATGAATAGTTTATGTAATATGTCATGTCCCATGTCATGTCATATGGGTATCATATTGAGCCGTCTATCTGTTCATGTTCATGTTCACTGTGGTCTACAGCTGTCACGGTATAATAGAGAAGGAGAAGGAAAAGGAGAAGGAAAAATAAAAAAATGCATTCCCGATTCTTATACTAGGTATCAGGAGTAAGTAAGTACCTACTATATCCTAGGCCGTGTCACCATTACTGTTTGATTTATAAGGAGCTGTCGCTGTTGCTGTTGCTGGTTTTGAGGATTTAAACAATCAGGTGAGTAAGTGAGTGAGTAGGTGATTTGAGTAAGTGAAACTACCAGGTAGGTAGGTAGGTAGGTAGGTAATCACACAAAGATTTAACTTTGGTATTTAGTATCGGTACAGATCGCATCATGAGCCCTCTGTATCACCCGACTTGTCCTACTTCCTACTAATCCTGGCTTGTTGACCCCTAGTGGTTACCTATGCCACAATGAAGCCGTGATTACACAACGTGATCCCCTGGTCATCTCTAGTGACTAGGACATTTTGTGTACTACCAAGGGGAATTGAAGACCTCTAAAAAGTAGATGCAATTCAGGTTTCTTCAACAACTGTTTGACCTCGCGGGAAAGAAATAACCATGTCAGCCAGAACTGCGTTGAATGTGAAATAACGGTACCCGCGTTGACTTTGAGCACGCAAATGTCTATTATGGCATAGCTCGAAATTAAAGCGATCAATTACAATCAAGCATCATCACGATGGATGCTCCCTCCCGCCCTTCCGGTCAAACTCCAGAACAAGTCGTTTCCTGCCTACCCACTCGTGAGAGTCTGCGGCTGTGCTGCGCCGGGGCAGAGAAAAGACAACGAAATTCAGAAATGCAATTCCTCCAAACGACAACACATGATTGATTACTTTTAAACACCCTCGCATTACATGCTGTCTTTCCGACGCGCAAAATGTACACACATACTAGCACTGGTATCAAATAGGCTTCCCTGTCTGTTTCGCCTTCTGTGGCTAGGTCGTCGTATCTCATAATCTGATCAAGTGCCGATGGCACCTAATTCCTCTCAGAGCCCATTTTGACACGCACATCTTTCAGAAATCATCGTAAAGGTCCATTAAAGTCTCCGGAAGGAGTGCACCGGGATGGCACTCACCGCAGTTCTCACACATCATAAAGTCCTCTTCATCATCGAGAAAGTCGAACATGGTCGCTTCTTCTTCAGCATCTTCCCAGGGCATACCACTAACACGATCAAACAACTCCCATCTGCGCCTTCCGTTTCCATCCATTCTTGTCGGCACCTTTTTCCAGATCGTGCGACAAGAATGGAAAGGCGAATAGGGAGGCTCGCCTTCTTCCGCAGGTGCTGGTGGAAAATCACCCCAGTTGTGCCGGTGAAAGTCGGGATTGTCAGCGAGCAAATCTGAATCGGCAACATGCATTCCCCGTACCACCTTAGCTGCCGGACTACATGTAACATGGGCGCAACGTAACAGGCGGAGTCCATCCTTCACAGCCACTAAAGTTGGGGGGTGTTCGAGGAGAAGGCCTTCGTCTCTCAAAAGGCCTGACAGTTCAGTGCTCACCCGAAGCCCACACTCGTCGGCTGGGACGCCCGTCAGAACGACTTCATTCAGCATACAGCCTAGCTGGTGGGATGCTAAATCGTGAAGCTGTGGAGGCGGGTACTGAAGGAGGTCCTCAATGAAATTGACAAAGTCGATGCGCAGCGTCTCGAGGGCCGGGAGCAGCCTCGGCCGAGTGGCCAATAACTTGGCATCGGGGTCGAACGGGGGTAGTAGGCCATCAAGGAAATCAATTAGCTGATACCAAGCATAAGCGCGAAATCCACGTCGGGCTAGCGTTTTCTCCTTCGGTCGACGCTGAACGGACAACTTAATTGAAGACTTGAGGGCGGGATGATAGGACGCCGGAAGACGATGCACACGATCTTCATCATCATAGAATTTGGCGATAAGGCGGAACGTAACGTGTCGTATTTCCTTGCGATAGCAGAAATCGAGCTCAGCAAAGTGTCTTAGGCTAGCAGGGCTCGTAAATACAAAAGCGTTGTTAGACCACAAGAATCTGGTCCCCTCAAATCGATAGGCTTGACACGTGGCGAGAAAGTGGATGGCGATATTATTCTTCTTGCCCTTCTCGCGAGCCAGCATCCGTTCAGGCCGACTCTTACAAAGTGGATCGACGATGGGGTGAGGACTAGTCAAAGCATACGACAGTACTCTAAGCTGGATCTCAACGGGCAGATGTGGGAGACCTTTTTGTTGACTTGTGCTTGAACGGGTAACACGAGAACTCTTGGGACGAGCCGGGCCGGGCTGATTGGTCTGCCATGAGATGTTATGCTTGCGCAGCAGGCGCTTGAGGGCTACGTTTTCGTCTTCTAGACGGCGG
The DNA here is from genome assembly GCA_002288965.1 of Xylaria sp. MSU_SB201401. Classification (NCBI taxonomy): domain Eukaryota; kingdom Fungi; phylum Ascomycota; class Sordariomycetes; order Xylariales; family Xylariaceae; genus Xylaria; species Xylaria sp. MSU_SB201401. The sequence goes on along the minus strand of NPFG01000149.1, from coordinate 36,884 downwards.
TTCTTAGCACGTAAGGGCTGATTGTAGTAGAGCTCGGCCTGGTCAACCTGATCCCGGCACTCCCAAGCTGGCCACGCAGTATTCTAGAAAGGATCAGCACAGGCGTTTGCTGACGACAGTATATCTGTGGGCCGATGCGATGGTCGTCCTTACCATTTTTTTTACTCCCCTGAACTGATCAGGACCATAGACAATCAGGGTGGTTGTCGATAAGTCGTCCTAGATTAAGGATACCCGAGAATGCAGGAGGGATTGACTGAGAATTGAGAGCCCTCTGTGGTGTTTCTGCCGATTATGGGAATTGCAAACGCCGAGAAGATGGTATGAACAAAGACACCACGAACGTCTCAGCTCAAGTAGTGACTCTAGTTCAAATCCTATGGGCTTCCATTAACAGCCGGTAACCACGGTCAATTCCCTGATTTGAGTTCCTGTCGTGGTATTAGAGGTGAATTCGATAGAGATGGTTCGTGGACAACGAGACGACTCAAGAAAAATAGGACAGAACGAGATCAAATGAAACAGATAATATGACGTGCGGCTGTGGTGTGCAGCAGGATTGAATGAATTCGAGTTGGAGAAGGCGCACACTTTGTCAAGATACAACAGAGAGCATCACATAGACGAACGAACGAAGGTAGGATGGGGTAATTCAGTAAGCAAACGCGAGTGGTGGAGAAAAAACTAACTTGCTTCTTGCCCATATCACCAACCTACGTAGATACCGAGATGGGCGTGTCCAAGCAGATGGGTGGGCGTCGTGGTGCCTGGTATCTATCGGGTCAATGGATGACCGATATCGCAGAACGACGCTGAAAGAACGAGATGGGATCTACGCCGAATGGGTGCTTGACTGGGAGATAAGAGAGAAAAGAGGTGAAGTAATGGCAGAAATCAACGATGGAAGATTGATGGCCTGGCTATGTTCCCAGACTGCGTGGCCGGTAAGAAAGAATGCTGTCGCAGGGAAGAGCAAGCAAGAGGAAGAAGTAAAAGGAGTGTATGTACCGTGTCCTGTCCGGCAGTTGAAGTGACGAGATTCAAGACAGAACCATCAACCAGCGTCGTTCCTGTCTGTCTCGTCCCACCTTCTATCTGTTTGCATGCGTCTGTGTGTCCGATCTGCGTGTCAGTCACCTCTCAACATCATGAAGGGCGTTCCGTTTTTGACAGGTCGATGAAATGGATGGGTGATAGATGTAGGTGGGCGAATGTGAACGAGTAGAGCGATGGAGGATGTACTAGGTGGTACCCGGTGGTACGGAGCAGGTAAGGACAGGGTCAATTGGGCTTCCACCTACATATCTGTAGCAGATGCCTAGGTACAGCAGATGGATGGTAGTGCAATCTCTCTACGCAGAAGGTAGGTATGTAGGTAGGTAGGACCTTGAGGCGTGCCTACCTGTCAAACCCAAGTGCGGAAATTCCGGAAGCTACCTTCACCTACCTTCCTGGACTCAACTGCCTAGGTAGCTACGAGAAGAGACAGGATGGCAGTAGGTACTATGTAGCAGGTGGTGCAGGTGGTGTAGGCAGAAAATAGCAACCGGGTAGGTGCCTCATGGGAAACCGGGTTGAGTGGAAGGAAGCATCCACAAGCTGGTACTTTTGATTCCTGGGGTCACTGGCCCATGCGTTGCATGCATGCAACTGTCAGTTGGTGGCTTCCCACCCGATTGAGCGCTGTCCGGGGGGTCCTGCCTTTTAAGCTTAATAGCAGCTACATACAGAATCGATCTAGATATAAGTACCTACTAGGTAGTATTGCCAGTGTTGTAAAGAAAGACACAAGACTATATTACCATTGGGAAATAGGGATATATCAGATCAGGGCTTCAATAACAGAAAAAGCCCGGGTAGAGCTACCCACCTACCTAGGTAGTAGGTAGATATCATATGATTACGTTCAGTAGAAATGGGGAGAAGTACTAGCTATAGCTACTATTGAGACTTTGGAGGTGTACAACTACCTAGGTAGGTAGTTATCAGTTATTGTAGTACATGGATATCTATGCCAACGATACCTAGGTACCCCTAGCCCTTCCTGCCTGCTGGAAGAGTTCCAGTGATAACCACGTACCTCATAGTGGAACACTAGCATTGATATATATACCGTCTAGGCAGGCATTTGACTGCACGATCTTTGATTGTTGCGATGGATGTCTTGTCGCATCTGCTTCACAGTGGAAGTTGAAACGTGAGGGAGGTACGTAGTACATCAAGAAGCTTGGACCATGTTAGCCAAGTACCTCTACCCTGCTGCGACCAGTGGGGTGTCCCCATCAAATGGCATACTGTACCTACCGAGAGGAAGGTCCCTACATAAGTACATATGTAAGTACCTAGGTATGTATCTCTCATCTGGAGGTATCTCATGTAAATACCGTACCTAGTACCTATCTGACTATTAAACACCGGCTAGATAAAGGACAGCATGGCCATCACCCTTCGAACTTTAACAAGCAATGCTGGTTTACCTGCGGATTCAATATGTTCCAACGCACATAGCCGCAGGTGGTGTACCTTGTAGGTACATGCATAGAAACGCGACGCCCCCCTCCCCGCAACTTACGAGCGGCTTTATCCATCCACTAAATACGCCCGTCTGGCACCGATGAGTTACACAGGATCGCCTTTGCGACGATCGAAAGGTGGAAAAAGAACTCTCTTCAAATATGCCTGATAGATCAGGATGTATCACCATGGGTATCACGAGAGAGGTATTAATCTGTCCTCTGGAGTAATTGAGTAGTTGAACGCTATGTACTGGAGGCTGGATGTCCTGTTTATACCTAAGGTAAAGGTAGGTAGCCGCAATGATATTGACTATCCCAGGTCAAATGGGGACAACAAAACAACAAGAATTCATCTTCAAAGTAGATGGTATGAATTCCACCATTGCAGCACCGCGACAGCCAACTGAGAGACCTACTAACCTAGGCAGTAGAGCTGCCCGCTACGACTTGACGTCATGACCTGTCATCTCACAGATCAGAGTTTCCCAGCACGATGCAAATGACGAGTAGTCTATGATGAAATCGGGGGCCGCCTACGCTCTTTGTCTTGTTACGCCTCTTGCATCGAACCAGTTACATGTAGGCGCTTCCTATGAAGTCATTAGAGCCAGAGAATTACGTTACAGGATTAGATGTAAACGCATACGTAGAGATTAGCTCGGCATGATTATAAGATGTTCTGAATCCCCCAGATGACTTGTCCAGACATACTAAGTGAAGCTGAAGACACATATACAGCAAAAGGACAAGAGACTACTACTACTACTACTACCACTACTATTATGCAAACACTCCTCAAGAGACAATAGTTCGAACTCACAATCATGTCTACTTTCTCCAACACCGACACGGGCAGCAAGCCCGCTGACCCCTACACACAAGCCAACAAGGACACATCAGTCACCACACAAGACAAGATCGATGCGCTAACCAAGTTCGCCAAATCATGCAAGTTCGGCATGATGACGACGCGCGACCAGTCCAGCGGGAAACTAGCCTCGCGATGCATGGCCATCGCTGCAGAGGTAGGTGTTTTATCACCCTCCAATCAGTCTAACAAGCCCATCGCCCAAGTCGGCATGATCACTCATAATCATCTCTCATCACAGGAGCACAACGGCATAGATTACCTCTTCTTCACCAACACAGAATCGCACAAGACGGACGATCTCAAGAGCGACCCCCACGTGAACCTCGCCTTCCTCGACTCCTCAGGCCAGTGGGCCTCGGTGGCGGGCACCACGAGCATCGAAACAGACCGCAGCGTCATCAAGAAGTACTACAGCCCGACCCTGAAGGCGTGGATGGGGGACCTCGGGGACGGCAAGCACGACGGCTCCGAGAACGACCCCCGGATCGGCGTCATTCGCGTCAAGATGACGACCGCCACCTACTCCATCACCGACCGCACGATTCTGGGCCGCCTAGCCGAGGTCGCCAAGGGTATGGTCACGGGCGAGCAGGCGAATGTCAATCACATCCGTGAGATCACCGAGGAGGAAGTCAAGGCGCACAGATCTGCATAGATAGGATAGGCTCCCTTTGATATGAATCATGTCTATAGGCGTTAGGGTTGATCGTGGGCTTCATGAATAATCAAATATAGCCAATTTTTTTTTCAATTTTTTTTTGGAATTCAATTTATTGCTTCCCATATTCATCAGTCCATATCTTGTCCCAGACGCTCTTGTCCATCGCGAATTCGCGAGCGTAGTCCCGTTCTAACTCGTGCGCCCGCGAGCCTAAAAGCACGAGACTGTGCAGTGGTGGGCCGAGCAAGTCGTCGGAATCGCATAGTTGTTGGAGAGTCCCGGCGACGAACTTCTCCGTCTTCCCACCTACTCGGGCGGCACCAATGGCTAGACTATCGGGTCCATACACCCCCTCCTTCTTGTCCTCCTCCACCTCGAGCATCTGTTGAGCGCACTGGCTCACCGTCATGTACCGTGGTGGCTCGTATATTCTTCGGCCTCGTGCCATGTTCTCAAGGCTCTGTTCTTTCACCTTAATGTCGAGGAGCACGAGCGTGTGTAGACCGATGGCGCGGTTCTCCTTGATTCGATCGTAGAATGACGCCGGTCGCCAGTTGTCCAGGAAGAAGACCATTGATACGGTCTGCCCGAAATTGTATAACTGTAGTCCACATCCGCCGATCGCTGACATGATGGACGCATTAGGGATCGTCTGAATGGGGATGGAGAGCTCACGCGCCCTCAGGACGAGATCTGTGTGCGTCGTGGCACTGTCACGAGGATGTCAGTTTTCGACAGTGACTACTTAGACTTAAGGGCAAGGTGTGTGTGCCGTACCCGAATGGATCGCCCACTACAAGAAACGCGACGTCTTCTGTTTGCGCATCGCGTAGGATCTCGTCGCTGTTTGACTCGACCATCTCGCGGTCGGCGACAACGATGGACCGTCCATAATAAGCCTCCTACTGTACCATTAGCGTTAGCCGTAGGTATGCGAAAAGTAACACACGGAATTCGCGAGACAAGAGATTTAATTAAGTGCGTGCTATCAGGTAGTTACGAGTGAAGAAGAACTCACCAATACCGATTGGTCTACTAGCAGGATGCTTGTGTAAGCCTCCAGATAAACTCGAGAAGCCTTCTTTACGACCTCGAGACCACGGACTGTGATATCGGTCTCATCGGAGAGACCGAGACCCACGAGGTACAGCATCTTGACACAGCCGAGTTGTGGTAAACTTGGACCTGAGCTACCTCAAAATTGGCAGTAGATGCGCGGTTGGCCGTGTTGGTCGCAAAGAAATTTCATGAGATTGGAGGGGTTCGAAAACCTACATAGGGTCCCTCATGGAGGGGGAGGGGTAGGTACCTTTGTGCAAGTACCTGAGGCAGAGAGAGTTAAGGGTCGCGACACTGTGCCAAGTCAACGCTAGGATACGCGCTTACCTACCTAGGTATTTTGCCATTTCGAAAAGCTCAAGCTCAAGCTCAAGCTACCTTGTAAAGCAACTTCAATTTGCGCCAGCGTCACAACAAAGTCCCACCACAGCATTGATACCTCATCTTCGACCGAAGTCCTTCTCCGCACATTATCTTCCGCCTCTAAACCCATGAACCGTACCTCGCTCTTCAACCAGTAGCCTCCAGGAACCCGACAAAATGACCGGCAAAGGCTCAGCCTACGGCACCCCGGCGACGGACACGTCGTTCCGACGGACCTACGACCTTGATGAATACGCCGCGAAGGCCAAGGCCCGCGAGAGCAGCGAGCGCGAAGAGGCCAAGGCGCGCTACGAGGCGAAGCTCGCGGGCAAGAAGTACTACAAGCCGATGACGGGGGACGAGACGCACACGCGGGCGCGGCGCGACGTGCTGGACCTCGAGGCCAACGTCGGCAAGACGATGCTCGTGCCCGCAGGGGCCGGGCAGGGGAAGAGGGGGCGCGGCGCCGGGTTCTACTGCGCCGCCTGCGACCTCACCTTCAAGGACAACATCCAGTGGGTCGAGCACATCAACAGCATGCAACACCTGCGCGCCATCGGCGAGACGGGGGAGGTCCAGAAGGCGAGCGCCGAGGACGTGCGGCGGCGGATCGACGAGGTCTGGGAGCGCCTGCAGGAGCAGAAGCGCGCGGCCACGACGACGCTGAAGGAACGCCTTGAGATTCGCGAGGAAGAGGAGATTAAAGCGAAGGAGGTGAGGAGGGTGAAGAGATTGGAGGATCTGGCGAGGAGGAAAGCGGATAAGGAGTTGGCGGAGAAGGTCAAGGTGGAGTATGGTGAGGATGTGCGCATCGAGGGCGAGCATGACGAAGATGATATAATGGCCGCGATGGGTATCACAGGGTTTGGGACGTCGAAGAAAAAATAAGGATATCTGGAGGCAAGATCATTGGCATGTTGGATTGTTTTTTCTTCTCGTCTATTTATCTACTCTACTCCTCTGAGTGATGCAAGCATTGCCAGACAGGAAGTGGAGTAGAGCTCTGATATTCATCTCACAGCGGGCATAAATCATGGCGTTGTTTAGGGGAAATCATTTGAGGCATCATGGGATTGGTGTTGGGTGTTCTTTGGCTTCTATTCATGCGAAGAAAAGATTCAGCTCATCGGACGCGTCAAGTCGTCTAGCTGAAGAATAATTGACAGATCATCGATATGGAAATAGTTCACATCTTGATAGTCACTATCTAAAGACCTGTACATCTACAAGCCCAGATAGATGCCGAAGGAGAGAAGCGAATGTATATATCATCAAGAATCCAGGTTATTGTGCTACTTCGGAAATGGCTGCATCATTAAACATAACATCAAAGCAGGCTCATTCTCACAACCCTGAAACATCAACCGAAATCTCACACACCAGCGGGCGCTAATGCAAGCACTAAATTACACAGTACAATTTACTGAACCTACCTACCATTGCCTCATCCTGACATCAAGGAGCACCTTCATGCGCAGATATCAGAGAAGTACTGTATAGGGCAAGGGCTATCGGGCATTCTACAGTGCACGACCCCCAAATACATACTGTGTTCCATGCACCCCTGCCTTGCCAGAACCTGAAGCTGGGAATACCTACATTTGCATGATTGCCCCTCTTCAGCTCGTGCTTGTTTTTCTGGCTCGCAGTTCTTTGGCATCTTACTTAATACTCGCTTTCCGACAATGGCTAGTATTAGGATATGAACGAAGGGAGATGTTTGCATACCTATCGTTGAGTTGTTTGCTGTTTCTTCTATTACGCTGAATGCGCCTTGCTTCATTTGCGTGTCCCGTGCATCCGACCTCGACCAGCATCCCACTTTGTCCCACCTCTTATCCGACCCGCTTCGTCGATCTATAAGGCCCGGCCGTTTTCTTCGCCCTCCGTGTCAACTCGATGTCGACGTAAATACTGCATAATCGGGCGTTATCAGTGAACCTGATATACTGTAGTTTCGGGTAGATCACACACCTGAAGAAGGTAAATTGAATATCTAACCCTCAAACTCTTTCCCTGACGGTTCGTTTCACTGGTGTCCTCATTTATTCGTAAGAGGTACTTCAAGTTTACAATCTGTCGATTCCCATTATCATTACGTCTACTCTGCATAGATGCGGCGACACTAACAGATTCTATTTCCACGGAAAGCCGTCCATTCGCTAACAAGACCCCTTATTTGCGCTCCTCGGGCCCCTCTTAGCCCCCACCAAGAACCCCGCGGGACATACATAGACGCTTCGTCGACCCCTCCTATTCTCTACATCGCCATCGATTACTTTAACAACCAACGTTTCTGACTTGTTTTCTCGAGTAGGGAGGTGAAGGAACAATAACGCAAGCAAAATGGCCTCGCCAGCTGCACAGTCCAGCGCCGCTGGGACCTTGTTACAGCGACAGCTCAAGGAGATCAACACGGCCAAGGACCTCTCGGGCATCTCGGTGGGGCTCGTTCGAGACAGTAACGTCTTCGAGTGGGAGGTCTCGTTGATGATCTACGACGACTGCAAATACTATGGTGGTGAGTGACTGTCGTGTGCCTACTGGTGACAATACATCGACTACGTCATGCTTGACTCTATTTTTACCCATGTGCAGAAAAAGAAAAAAGAAAAAGACCTTGCTAACTCGTTTGGCCAGGCGCCATCTTCCGCGCACATCTCACATTTCCCCAAGATTACCCGCTTATGCCACCAAAGCTTGTCTTCCAAAACCCCATCCCTTTTCATCCCAATATCTATCCGAACGGCGAGCTCTGCATCTCGATCCTGCACCCCCCAGGTGAGGACTCGTACGGCTACGAGAACGCAAACGAGAGATGGACCCCTGTACAAACGCCCGAGACTATTCTGCTGAGCGTGATCAGCTTGTTTAGTGAACCAAACTTGGACTCACCGGCCAATATCGACGCGGCTAAACTTCTGCGTGCCGAGCGCGAGGGCGGTCCTAAAGAGTTTAGGAAGAGGGTGAGGCAGTGTGTCAAGGAGAGCTTAGGCGAAGATGACTAGGTGTTAAATACGGGAATGTGTGGGCTTAATTTGGGATGAGCCGGTTCGACATTGGGACGTATATATACTTATGCGTCCGCCCCTTCGCCATAACTCATCGTCGTCATGACGAATACCATCTGTCATGGGCTACGACAATGACGGGGGAGCCAAATACCCACGTTCCTAGCCTTTTTTATATAAGACGGCGGCATCATCAGCAGTATTCCTGAGATAGCGATGGCGCATTGTTTCGGAGTTTGTGGCATACATATGTGTAGGGTATTGAGATTTGGTACTCTTTTTCTTCCTCAAGCTGTTATTACCTGATTGCCATGGTGCTATCATAGGATATATCTATTTCTCTTAGCAGATTCCGACCTATTGATTGAGTAATTCACATGTCTGCCTGGGGATCAGCTATCTTTCTCGTGTTCTTTAAAGCGATTACTTAGTGGTATTTAAATGAACGCCTGCTTGCTTTGATTCCCTTGATAGTCTGAATACTTTCATTCCGTAAACCCGAAGACACGCCCAAGCACACGATCCCACTCCTCATCCCACCTCAACCCACTCTCCTCTCTGGCACCCTTCCGCAACCTCGCCAACTCTTCCCCCTCTACAGCTCCGCCACTGAACAATCTCACCAGAATAGCCGCGAGCTGCTCCGCCGTCTCGAACCCGCACCCGTTCATCCCCTCCTTCACGAGCTCTCCGAAACTCGCGTACGCCGAGTACGCCGCTACCGGCAGACCCGACCCGAACATGTCGACTACTTTCATCGGCAGGTCGACACCCGAACTTGATTTGTGCAGACATACCCCCAGGTCGGCGCTGCGGAGCAGGCCTGCGTAATCGGCCATCGAGAGCCAGGCTGTCTGGATTGCGATCCCGGGGAGTCGATTGTCCTTTTGGAGTTTCTGGACCTCGGATTCGTAGTACGCTTTTTGGGGGCCTTTTCCTGTTATTATCGCTAGTATGGGAACGTGTGGTGAAGATGAAGATGATGAAGAAGAGGAGGAAGTATTTGCGTAGTGGACTAGTGCGTCTAGGAGGAGTGAGAAATCCTCGTCTGGCGTCCAGGACGTGCTGCTCACTATCAGCTTCGTTTCCCCTGATAAGATACTTTTCGCGAAGGGTGCTGTGGAAGGGAGTTTGGAGAGAAATGCCTTCCGCTCTAATTCGGAGGAGAGGGGCTGGAAGATGGATGCGGGCCTGTCGTGGAGTGTCACGATGGGGGATTCTGTTATATTGTAAGGTGGCCCGAGGAGTGAGCGCTTCATCGCGCGCGTTACGGTTATGTTCGCTGACGGGGCTACTTGGCCTAGGATTATTTCGTAGGTTTTGGATATTGATACGAAGGGGTGAGAGGGGCCCTTTGTGCCGGCGAGGATTGTCCAGCCGTAGTTGTGCCAGTCTATCATGAGCTGAGTGCCGCGCAGGATGGAGATGATGAATGATATAGCTAGGGTTGGAATTGAAGGGGGATTCTGTGTTTTTGGTTAGAGATTTAAGAAGATTTTGTGATGATGGGGGAGCGGGATAAGTGGGATGATGGTTACCTGTACTAGAAGCCATGTCGACGCGTTGTATAGCCTAGGACTCGGAGAAGTGTGCCTACTTGCCATAGAACTTTGAGAGGACCGGATATGATGAAAGGGATGGATGCAGATCTGAGAACTTTGGGGGGAGGTGCGAGAGCATGTATTGTGACATTGGGATTTGTGAGAAGGTCTGGATGAGGCGGCGAATCTGGGACATATGTTAGTTGAGGGTATGAGAAGCTTCCCCAATCCCTCCAGGCACACAAAATATATTGACCGTTCCTCTGAATATATAAATGAGAGGGTAATCGATGAACATGCCATTGTATCCAATCAAATTCACAATTCCTCCATGTCTGGCAATGCTGAGCGCGTGGTATTGTATGCGAGGGCTTCGGCCAATGTCTCCGAGGACCAAGATCTGAACGGAGACTGAGGCATTGGCCGAGCTCGTTGAAGGTCGCTCATATCGAGAAGGTGCCAAGATCAGGACTAGAATTGTAGCTATAAAAAGTCCGCCAAAAGTAGACACGAGTATTATGGTAAGTGGCGACATCTTTGACGCATTTCACTGCGGTTGTGTTGAAGTAAGAGGAGGGACTGGATTATTGGTTGATTGACAATGATGATGATGAAGGTAATGAGCGAGTGTGCTTTTTAGCTCAGCGGTCTGAAGATGAGTAGCTGATTACGTTCCAACTGTATATTTCCGCCTAAAATGACCCCAATCCGTCGTAATCTGAAAAGCGAGAATGCTTTGTGGTAGGTATGGACCAAACATCTCTTGACGTTGATATTGAGGGAAAATGGCCGTGCAGCATTGTTGCCGCTTGTGGTATATGTGGACCAATGAGAGCACTCTGCTATCATACTACTAGGCACCTATCACCCTGCCCAGGGTCCTACACAGGCCCCTCCTACAGAAAGCAACAAGAACCATGAAGCTGAATTTTGCTCACATGCAAGACGATATGAAATGAAATGTAGGGCAAAAAAGAACCTACCTCAATTTTGGGCGCGAAGAAATGCTATTTATGACATGGTGCTGTCAATATGCCTTTCACAGCATCCTATTACCCTTGGGCGGATGTGATAAAGCATATGAGCCGGAACACCACAACTGGAATTGATCATGCCTTGAATGGGTTGAGCAGCTACTCTGTAAGTTGTGTGTCTCATCTCTCATAGATTGTAACGACGAAGTTGACAGGGACGAAGTTGCCGGTCGTACCGGTCCAATTGCGACTGGAAGCATGAAATTCAGGACTGACTTTGATTATCAGGATTCATATATTCAGGATCTATTTAGTCGTTGACTTACCGAGATGCACTATTACGCTACTAGTCGAGGTGGTGAAAGAAATACTAGGCGGACCACCCACTACCCACCCACAGGCTGGTCTGCCTAGTATTTCCTTCACCACCTCGCTAGTATTCGCTAGTCAGCTTGTTTTCCATACATGGGGCATAATGCTGATACCGCGGACAACGCATCTTCACATGCATCATGTAAGTATCAGCGGCAAGCCCACATGTACTGAGTACCTAGGCGCTGTACGTCGACAAATGATATTTATAACATATACCAATGATGCTGTACATGTGTTGTGTAGCATAGAATGCTTTGCATCGACTTGCATCGACGCATATTAAACTGCTTATGTTGATTTATATTAATGCCGAGCACGTAAACTTAGTAAGACCCGACCATGTACTAAGACTGCCCTCGATCCTAATAATAGATGCGTACACATCTACCTACACTTGTACAGGGGGAAGGCCTATGTAGACGCTATACCACCAGCGGACTAGCGTACACTAAGCTACAAGCACGTAGTGACAATTTCAGGTACGACGGGATAGGGTGGCAACGACGCTGCAACAAAAAGGAAGGTCAGCCGTATGTGTAGATAGAGGTACAGGTTCGACCTCCAACTCCCCCCCATCATTAATCACAATAAAACAATTTGCACACAGCCTCCGTACCCTGAGATGTTTGCTTGGAGCACTTCATTCTTTGTTTCCCCCTATTTGAGGTCTCTGACTTGAGCACCTCTAATACCGTCGTTCTCTACCTCACCTAATATCAAGCTACCTAGCACCTAAATATTTACTTGACTAAACCCCGCCTCTTTCTTTTTAGACTAGACCCCTTTGATAAGCCCGCCGCTTGTGTGCGCGGCCCCTTTCAGAGATACCGTCTTTAGTGCAATTCGGCCAGGCCCAACCCGACCGATTGACTCAACCATCGCTCATTGCTTCCTGCCTGCCGAATGCGGATGTTTCATGCCGTAATAGCTAATTCACACGACGTCGTGTAACAGGCACCTGCCTCGGCAATTGCCAGGAGATCCATCGCGACAAGTTTAGACTGCCTGGCGAGCTGTACTTGGGGCGCGTCACCGTTGACACCGCCGAGATCATCGACGACGACCACAGCAGCAAAGGACCGCGACGACGAGGACTACGATAACCGGGACGAAACGTGGACCTTGATGCGATAAGGTCAACAGATATCGTTCGTCCATACATCGCCGCACCTCCTTATATCCTTCCTTTACGTTGTTGCCTACTCGAACGATTAGCAGGGGAAACGAATCCGACGACAGCGGTTCGACGCCTTGTGGGTTGACGTATCTCGTGATAGGAAACACACACATATGCACACAATGGCCTCGTCATATGCTCTCCCGCAGGCACCTCTGTCGCATAGCCATGGCCACAGTCCTCACAGCTCTATCGACCATCTCCATAGTCATAGTCATTCGCCTCCTTCGTTTGGCCATTCTAGGTCGCGCTCGAGTCTTTCCAGCACATCGTCCATGCGATCCCACAGTCACAACCACAGCCATGCCCACGGTCATAGTCATAACCACAGCCACAACCACAGCCACAACCGTAGCCACGAAAATATCGAAGAAATTCAAACCTATAGTCGCCAGAACATATCGCAATACCGCGCCAACTCTCTCGTGCCCTTACAGCGGCGAGAGAACCGACCATCTCCTTTAAGACAAAATACCGAGGACCTACCGAGCCCTGAGGTAAAGACCGAGGCGCTTTCCCACAATCACTTACATTCCCACGATGCACACGAGCATGGAACCGTGCATGATCATGACCATGACCACGCCCACGACCATCATCACCACAGTCACGAACCTCACCATGGCCACTCCCACGAATTTTCAAGATTCACCGGCCTTCTGCTCACATATACGTCTAATTGGCCTCTCATCCATGCTATTATGACGGACAAAGACTCACGACGCATCTTTTACTTCATGGGGTACGTGATGCATACAGTTCACCTGTGTGACGTCAACAATGCTAATTCGTATGGGCATTAGGGTCAATTTTAGCTTTATGGCCGTACAAGCTGTCTACGGCTATCTTACGGATTCTCTAGGGCTCCTTAGCGATAGTATACACATGTTCTTCGACTGTGTTGCGCTAGCTGTAGGACTGTTTGCTTCCGTCATGAGTAAATGGCCACCTAGTGAGAGGTTTCCATATGGGTTCGGAAAGGTCGAGACTCTGAGTGGCTTTGCAAACGGGGTTTTCCTTGTGTAAGGCTACCTTGACTTCTTTAGCATCTCATTCTAACACGCAACTTTAGATTAATTAGCCTCGAGATCATGTTTGAGGCGTTCGAGAGATTATTAGAGGGAAGGGAGACGAAGCGTCTTGGGGAGCTTTTCGTAGTCAGTACGATGGGGTTGATTGTGAATTTGCTGGGAATATTTGCCTTTGGCTCTCATGGCCATCATCATGGTCATGATCACGGCCATTCCCATAATCACCATGGCCACTCTCATGCTCATAGTCATAGCCACGGCCACGAACAGAAGTCAGATCACGACCATTCTGATTGTAGTGGATCCGAGAAGCATGGACATGACCACCACGGGCACAGTCACGGTCACGATAACGAGAACATGCACGGGATTTACCTACACATTCTTGCTGACACGTTAGGAAGTGCTTCGGTTATTGCGTCTACAGGGCTAACTTACCTCATGCCCTGGTCGGGATGGGATCCCCTGGCGTCTTTCTTGATTGCATATCTTATTCTCATCACGGCGACACCGCTCGTCAAGTCATCGGCACAGCGACTACTGCTGACCAACACAGCAGACACGGAGTACAATCTCCGCAACGTGCTTTCCGAGATCACCAACCAGCGAGGCGTGCGTCGTACGCCGTGCCCAAATTCTGGACCGACGACAGAACCGGCAGCGAGACCGGAGGCAAACTTCAGGGCGTCATGCACGTGGCGGCTATGCGGGGCGCGGATCTCGAGGACGTCCGCGACCGAGTGCGGAATTACCTTGGCAAGCAAGGGATCGACGTGACGATTCAGGTGGAACGCGAGGGAGACGGTACTTGCTGGTGTGGACTTGGTCGTACGAGCCCATTATCGCCTAGGTTTCCGGGAGGTTTCTAGTTGGTTCCACTGAGCGAGCGCGGGCGAGAGAAAGAGCATGTTTGCGGTTGGCGTGAGCACGGACCATATTGAATTTTGAACTGTGGTTTTTCATGATACCAATATATAAGAGGTCGCCAGACGTGTGGTTCTGTGTACACGCATGTATATATCTACGAAGTCTTTGGAGGCAATTGGAAATAGAGCCTTAGCTTTTTTTTGTGCCTTGTACTGAATGGCCTGTGTTGCATGATATATGGGAGATGAGATGAGCTGTAAGGAGATAATCGCCTGGGCGATGTATGTGGACATGATGCCCAGATATATGTGAAGGAGGTAGGGAGGAAGGAGGAGAAAAGGGATGAATAGCCCGACATGCTCGTGTTTATACCTACCCGCCTCCCTTAAGGGGCGGATACCAAAAATACAACCAGAAATGCGTAGGCAAAGTAACTTTGTTTACCCCTGCCTAAATTAATCATAAATTTCAATTCCTGCGTACTAAGGATACATGGCATTCATCTTAGGGGGGACTGGAATGCGCTTGATTCAGTCACGTTCGTTGTTTGGGTGGTACTGGCGGCCTGGCCATTCAATCTCTCACAGTGGATTCCTCCTACAACTAGAACTTCTACTTAATATCACAAATTATCTATGTGTTATGTGTTGTTGCTATTCGAATATTTACTCAACTAGGAGTTAAACGAATATATGTCCCGATGATATCCTACAGTAGGTACCTACTGTATGTATTTTCTCAAGAGCCGCGCCAGCCGCGGTACTGGGTGGGCACCGGCCCCAGGCATTAGGATCTTGCCGCCAAGTAGTGCAAATAGTGCTACTTGGCTATTGGATGGTTTTGTTTCGTCCAATGGCTACCTAGGTAGGTAGTTAGCCTGTGCCCTTTTCCCCGTCTCACGTGTCGATGACATGGGTTTACTTCTGTACCGCTTACATGGGTGGTGTATGTAAAGCTGGGGTTTACTGCAAGGGAGGCGGTAGCTAGGAAGTGGCTTGTTTACTTACCGTACCTAGTGCTAAGGTTGCAGGTAAGTAGGAGAGGAGGGAGGAATGTGGGCAGAATGTGGGATATTCCCTTGAGCCGAGGCATCTGCCTGACGTCGGTGTCCCGCTCGGCCGCTAATTGCCGGCCGTCATTGAATCAGGCGCTGCGCAACTTCTAGGTACTTACATTACAACGGCTGTCATATGCGTTTGTGCGCGAGGTGAATCGATTTAGATCTGATATTTGTATTATTCTAGACCACGATCTGTCTTTCCAACCCCTTTTCGATTTCGATTGCTTTTTTGCTCTCGTGACGACAACCGGCGTCGACCAAAATACCCTTTTACACCTCGTTCCTGGCCGGGTTGTTTCCTCACCTTCCTGCCAACCCGACGCTTGGACTACGGTACTCTTGGATCGTTGGAGTGAATACTCGATAGCTCTTCTTGTGCTGGGGATAACACGTTTTGTGTGTCATCGTGGGATTGTTGAAATAACGCCGAGAAACAAAGTGGAAATTCCCATCAAGTCAAGTTTACAGAAAAGGGCGACGGAAGAGGAAGAACGATCCCATTCGGCTGTAACCATAGTCCACCGGACGTCCGGGATAGTGAAACAGAAATCATAAATCTCCTGGCTTGTTACTGGATCACGAAGCTCGCTCTCCTCGTCTCCTGATTTTATCGACCGCCGTTTCGTTCGGCCCCCCCCCCCTCCTTCACCCTTCTCTCTACTCGTCCATCCACGACAATACCTCACAATGTCGAAATCCTCGAGCGGCCCCGCTGCCGTCAACCAGAAACTGCACGACACTCTCCCCGCCTCCGTCGCCGATAGTATACCGCACATCCCGGAGACTAAAGATGAAGTAAAAGCCGACGTCAAGGCAGCGGCGAACAGCCTGGGTTCGCAGCTGAGATCCTTTGCGGCGGGTGGCTTTGGTGGTGTCTGCGCCGTCGTCGTCGGACACCCCTTTGATCTGGTCAAGGTCCGCATGCAGACTGCTGAAAAAGGCGTTTATTCTTCGGCTATCGATGTCGTGCGCAAGAGTGTTGCGCGCGATGGGTTGCGTAGGGGGTTGTATGCTGGTGTTAGCGCGCCGCTTGTTGGTGTCACTCCTATGTGTACGTTTTCGCCGATGTCTTCCTAGTTACATCTTACCTCTATCACCTCTCATCCCAGCGCATCATATCCCAGATTTACTTAGCTGACGCACCCCGCTCGGGAAAAACAAACAGTCGCCGTCTCATTCTGGGGCTACGACCTAGGCAAGCAAATCGTAACCTCCGTATCCTCCCCATCACTCGACGCTCGCTCTCGGATCGCCCAGATCTCCACCGCGGGCTTCTTCTCCGCGATCCCAATGACGGCCATCACGGCGCCTTTTGAGCGCGTCAAAGTCATCCTACAAGTGCAAGGCCAGCGCCTGAAACCTGGTGAGGAACCAAAGTACAAAGGCGGCCTCGACGTCGTCCGCCAGCTCTACGCCGAGGGTGGCCTGCGCTCCGTGTTCCGTGGGTCCGCGGCGACGCTCGCCCGCGACGGGCCCGGGTCGGCCGCGTACTTCGCCGCCTACGAATACATTAAGCGCCGCCTCACCCCGCGGGACCCGGCCACTGGGAAACCCCAGGGCGAGCTGAGCCTGCTCGCGGTCACGGCGGCCGGCGGCGCCGCGGGCGTGGCGATGTGGATCCCCGTGTTCCCCGTGGATACCGTCAAGAGTAGACTGCAGACCGCTGAGGGCAATGTCAGCTTGTCCTCTGTCGTGCGAGAGCTGTATGCGCGAGGCGGGGTTAAGGCTTTCTTTCCGGGTTTTGGACCTGCGCTTGCGAGGGCTGTGCCTGCGAATGCGGCGACGTTTTTGGGCGTGGAGCTTGCGCATCAGGCCATGAGGAAGGCTTTCGGGTGAAGAGCTTAAGAATGAAAAGAAGGAATAGAATAGAAAGAAAGGAAAGGAAGAGGAGGAAAGGGGCATGTCGCGTTGGTGAGTCGGACCTGTTAGACTAGACACTGACCTAGATGTGTGTTCGTACTCTTATGTCCCGGTCGGATGTAACATGATGGGAGAGGATAATCGGCTGTTAGATAATTCCGCATCTCTTTTATCGACAGACGGTTGAGGTTGAGGTTGGGTTTCGGATTAACCAGCTTACACTGTCGATCTTGGGCCATGGAAGGAAAGCCCAGGAGATACATAGATATAGCCTTGTGTCTCGGTCTTAGGCTACCTCTTGAGAAGAAGGAAAAAAACTTGGAAAACATTAGAACGACATAGAATAGGCACTGCTCTCCAACTGCGATACCAACGGCTTCCGTTTATAGTGCTGCGTTTATTTACTGAGTTGAGCATGGTGATGGTGCCTGTTATGGTATTATTTTAGCTATGCTTTATCTATTACTAGATACTCTAGCAAGCACTCCATGTGAGAGTAGTTGATACACATATAGAGGCAGGTGTTCAAGGACTGTCTGTCCATACGTAAATCTACGGACATAAACTGAGACGCATCCCAATCTTCTCTCGGAGCATTGTACTACCTAATTACAGACATTGTAGTGCTGCTAGATTATGATTTATTACAGTTTTCATAATATTTCGTGATCATGAAGACTGTTTGCCTAACTAGCTACGTAAAGTTATGAAGAAACAAACGCTCCGCTCCTTTTCCGTAAAGACAAGAAAAATACCAAGTAAAGCCCTCGTTGTTCTAATGCTATTGTTACTTTGTTTTAGAAGGATGTTGCTGAAAAAGGCCCCCCCTTGCCAATTTCTTATCATTAATCATCGCTTAGTGGTAAAGTGACTATAATGCCATGGTGGTTGTTATTAAGTATTGAGCAGGGCGGAGAGTAGACAAGGAGAGGAGAGGAAGAAGAGGGTGGAGAGAGGGATGATTATGAACTAATACGTATTCGCGGAGGGGAAAACAAAAAAGCTCGTTATCTCATTAGCATAGTATTACACGAGTATCATTCATTCATCTCTCAGTGACAGTCCACCGTCTTTTAGTACTACTGAAATCGCGCAGACGTTCGGCTTCGCCCGGTGGTCTGGGAGCTCCCCAGAGACCGCTACTACTGCCCCATAGTTGAGGGACCGAATCCGCATCAAACGTGTCGCGTTCTTCATCATGGTGTTCGGAGCTCCCGTTCTGACCATGACTAGCAAACGTCTTCTCGTCAGATTTCGTCGTCGTGTAAACTAGGCTATCCGCATCAACCGTAGACGAGGACTTCTCATCTTTCATTACAGCCTCTTTGGATTCCTTGTCTTTTATTGCTTTCTCGTGACTAAAGTCGAGGAACATGGGTGATTCTGGCTCCTTCTCATGCTCATTTTCTTCAAGTTTTGGACTCCACAAACCCCAAGTTCCGGAGCCTGAACGGTCAGGTCGGGTTGCAATGCCCCCAGTATTGGCATTGTACACGGATGGCCCCAGGATCAGTGAGCCGGGAGATCCTGAGCGTCGTCTCATGCTGCCCAAGGATGCATTTGACGAATGACTTCGACTACCAATAGACGGCCCCCCATAAAGAGAGCCAAAGTTGATATCCCTTAATGCGTTGGTATAGCCAGAGTTGACTCGAGCACGCGGGTGTGGTCCTCCTACAGATGTCGAGCGGCTGAGGCCTGTGGGGGAAGACGAAACTAGATGGTCGGTATTAGCGAACAACTGAAGCTCGTACATTTCTGGCATCGTCGCTTTCGACATGGGTAATGCTGCATGAAGGGACGTGAGTGACTTTTCGCGGGTGAGGTTGATATTCCGAGGATCGAAACTAGCTCGCCTTTTAGCTACTGTCAAGGAAGACATCGCAATATCGGCAAGCACTGGTTGTTGTGTGAGAGCACCAATTAGCGCATTGCAGCCGGCACCATGTGAAACGAGAACAACGACATCCTCAATTTCGGTATCCTCATCATCGTCAATGGCACTACTTGACTCGGACTGATGGGCCGTATGTGCGGTCTTGGTCACCAATTCCCCAGCATTCTCGGTTGAGCCGTACCAGTCGACTAGGCGTCTTAAACCTTTTCGAAATCTATGGTGCATGGCAGCCCACTCTTCGGGCAACGTCCCACCATCACCCCAGTCTAGGCATTCTCGTGAAGAATCCCACTGATAGTCTACAGATACGCAAGCATCCCGGGCATGGGCCACATAACCCTTCGGGATCGGCTCAGAGGTGGATAGCGCATAAGATGGAACAGGATACACGTATCCCGAAGAATTTCCGGGTCCTTGAGATGTGTCCTGCACTTCTTTCGGATCCGCATGCCCATTAGAACTGTTTTCGGGGGTTGGTAGACTGCCCCCAAGGTTAGATAAGGTTTCCAAACTAGAGATGCTATGTGGACCATGGACCGGAGGCGTTCCTAGGACATCATTATGGCTCGATAGGTTACCCCATAGCTGACTAGTCGCGCTCGAATGTACCCGCGCGTGGAAATGAGGGTAATCGTGATAGCTCGATCGACGTAATAACTCGGCCTTGGCGGTAGCTAGCATAAGGGCCGACTTCGGAGGCGGCGTGATGTGCTCGAAGTAGTCAGGGGATAGCCATTCACCAAGGAACGGGTCTAAGCGAAGAACAGACTTTTGGATATGCCTGGGGGGCTTTGAGGCTTCCTGAAGACTGATTGAAGCTGGGACGGGGACATCGGGCCGTGTCTTTGTTGGGGCGGGGTTTGAGAAGGACGAAGCTTGGGTGGATCGTAGACTTCCCCTGTGCGTTGACGACGGCAGAGTGTCCGCAGTCTTGGGGGAGCCAGAAGATGCTATAGGATTCGACGCAATACCGGCGCTAATAGCGACAGAAGTCTGTACACAGCGAAGAAATGGAGAACTGTGAATGACAACGCGAAAGCGGCGGCGGCGACGCCGCTTAGGAGACGACGACGACGACGACGACGACGACAGCGAGGATGTGGGCATGGATGAGGACGTCAAGAATCCGGAGGAACTGTCAGCAGGTTTCTCTTCCACTTCAGCTTCGGCGTCCTCTCGCAGAATGGCAGCGATACGCGCGCCCACGGTCCTGGAGTGCATCCATCCCCCGTAAGTGAGGGGGGGATCGTAGGGTGTCGGCGAGCTCAGATGCCACTGCTTGTCGGCAGCATCAAGACGGTTTCCATGCCTATTGACAGTCGGAGACGGCGGTTAGCGCCATGATGATTGAAGATATATAATCTGGGCTGCATAGATACAAGGGCAGGCTATCTAGCTGACGCACCTAACCACGAAGATGTAGGCTGGGGGACGCCCCATAGCACTAACAGTCAATGTCGAGAAGACGAGTGCCGAGTGATGTGCTAGTAGACGGTGACTGGGATATCTGTTTCGTTTATGGAGAGCTGATAATGTTGGCAGTGATGTGATCGCTGTGTTTTCTGCTCATGGCTGGACTAAGCCTTGACTAGCTAGTAGTTGTAGTGGTGAAGGTTGGAATCGTCGTGGTTAAGTAGGGCACCTAAGCACTCATAGTAGGTACGCTAGTGTACGCGTAGGTAGAGAGGCATATAAAATTGTGAGCAATTGTTTGCCAGGGTGCAACAAGCATGTGCGATGTGCCCATGTTACGTCTATGCAGGGTAGGTACAACAAGAATCAGGCAGGCGAGGACAGGCATGTGATTCTCTCTGACTAAGTACAGGTGCCTGACTGGGTGCTCTAGTCAGTAAGGCACTTGCCGATATATCTCCAGCTGGGCATGTACCTAGGTACATACACGGTAGTTAGCGGAGTGTGAAGAAGAAGACGGTTACAAAGCCTTACTCCGTAGAATAGAACTTATCATATGACAAATCTATATTCTAGTTTCTGATGAGAAAAACTTTTACGAAGTAAGCTACAGACAGACGTGTAAGCGTCAAAGCATCCTTCGTCTACTAGGTACAAATATGTAGGTAGATAGGTACTTCTACCTCCCCGCTTGAAGCGCTTGCAGGAAACAAAGGAAGAAAAAAAGGCTTTGAAGATGATGACATTGGAGAAAAACCAGGGTCCAAGTCATGCCGATTCCAGCTTAGCTCTGATGAATATGTCTCGTACTTGTTCGATTTGGCTAAGCGCCACTGACCCCACGCTAGGTGCTTTTAAGGTCAGGGACGCTACGGAGTTACTTACAGTGTTTAGAGAGCCATATTGATACACTGTACGTGGGAATGTTTGCCCCATCATCAGTCAGCACAAGGAGACTCTGAACACTATCAACACCATCGCCATCATTTGTGCAATCGTCAGGTTCATTACGCGCCAACATACCCAGACTTCAAATCTCGCCTAAGTTGCGGTCCGCGGTTAAGATAGTAGGAGGAACGAACAAGAAATAGATCGGTCAACGTTACCAAAATGAAGCTCTCACGAATATTCCAACAACCTGTGCTTCTCGCCTCCGCCCTCCTCGCCCCCGTCCATCTCGTTGCTGCCGAGCACACCAGCAATTGGGCCGTCCTGGTCGGCACCTCGCGTTTCTGGTTCAACTACCGCCATCTCGCCAATGTCTTATCCATGTATCGAACCGTTAAACGCCTCGGCATCCCCGACTCCCAGATCATCTTGATGCTACCCGACGACATGGCCTGTAATCCCCGAAATGCATTCCCTGGAACTGTCTACAGCAATTCGGACCGCGCCGTCGATCTGTACGGTGATAACATCGAGGTGGACTATCGAGGGTACGAGGTCACCGTCGAAAACTTCATCCGCCTGCTTACAGACCGCGTCGGCGACGAAATGCCCCGAAGTAAGCGCCTATTGACCGACGACCGGAGCAACATCCTGGTGTACATGACTGGCCACGGCGGCAACGAATTCCTCAAGTTTCAAGACGCAGAGGAGATTGGCGCGTTTGATCTAGCTGATGCCTTTGAACAGATGTGGGAGAAGAGGAGGTAAGATGGATAAATCCAATCCTCATCCAGCATCCGCGAGTTTTGACGCTTGCTAACCATCGTAGATATCATGAAATCCTCTTCATGATCGATACATGCCAGGCCAATACCATGTATAGTAAACTGTATTCGCCCAATATCATCGCCACCGGCTCCTCCGAGCTTGACCAGTCATCCTACTCCCACCACGCCGACAACGATGTCGGGGTAGCTGTCATCGACCGATACACATACTACAATTTAGAGTTTCTTGAGTCGGAAGTACGGGATTTAAGCAGCAAGAAGACGGTAGGGGACCTCTTTGACAGCTACACATACGAGAAGATACATTCGAATGCCGGCGTTCGGTACGACCTTTTCCCTGGTGGAGCAGATGTCGCCCGTAGCCGATTATTGACAGATTTCTTTGGAAATATTCAAAATATCGAGGTCGATGGTGGTAAGAACTCGACGGTAGATGACGAGATGCTAGCCCTTAGTCGGACCATTGCTCGACTGCGCGCCATGGCAGACCAGCAGGATCAAGAGACCAACAACTCCACAACATCAACTAAATCCGACACAAAACCTACAAAGAAGATTCAACCTGCTAAGTCGCTCACCAATGACAATTGGTGGAGCAAGAAACTGGTGGGAGCGACGACGCTGGCTGGCTGCGCAGCCCTGTGGACTCTAAGTTCATATCTAGAAGGAGCTAAGAGGTGATGATTTTGCGTTTGTAATATTGAAATTAATAGAAAAGTAATGATAAAAGTGAAACAAATAGGATTGTCAATTGTGCTGGGATTTGTAGGTGGCCTTGAAATATGATTTACAGCTATGGGGTCTGGTTTTGGCAAGTAAGAAATGTTTCGGGATGAGGTGTTGCATCCATACTACTCATAACACCCAGTGGTTCTTTCTATTCTATCTCCGTTTGATGAGTGAGTTTAGAGTTTCATAGGCGGCAATAGAATCTTGGCTTTCGAGGGTTTCATCCAACACCTACGATCGAGACACTCACAGGTAAAGGATAATGTGCGACAAGGCACTAGACACAACACTAAATTGGGGTACTTTGCCGTCGCAAAGCAGCATTTTCTCACCATGGTGCATTTCCCCAGCTTCGCCCAAAAGAGCCACTACACATAGCCTACCGTTGCACTTATTTATTTTGATGCTCTCACATGCTATGGGTTGCTGGACTACGCTATGTCTGAGAACAGCTATCATCTATGAAAACGCCGATGGGCATAACGCGATCCAATGCCTACAGACAACACAGACCTCAGCGATCATGAAAGTCGATAGAAGCCGGCATCCTCTCATCTCATTCACGCTTTATAACGGCTCATGAAATCGGCCTCGACCCCACCCGAGCTCTTACCCAATACCGGTCTGATCTCATCGCATCATGCCGGCCTTCATGCTGCCGACAGATGCGCTCCCTCTTGAATCCGTCCATCTCTCTATCCTCCCCAAGACTACACACAACCTCTCCTGGTCAGCCGATAACGAGCTCGCCATTGGCTGCGACGACTGTGTGATCATCTACGTGCCTGACTTCTCCCTCTGTGCTCCCGTCATCAATGAGCGAGACAGCCCCCGACAGTACAGCGAGGCCGCCCTGCGCTTCCCCGTCGCGCTGCAGAAACCCCATGACCTCAACCGCCACCTGTTCGAGAACGCCGGTCAGGAATTCACTGCTTATGCAACATTCACGGGCGCGGGCGATGGTGTTCTCACTGGCCACGGTAGTACCCTGAACCATACTGTCGCGCTGCAGTGGTCGCCCGGCGGCCTCGGCCGCATGAGTCGCTCGGTGCTCGCCGTTCTCACGTCCCATGGTATTATCACCATATACTGCCAGGGCGCACCGGATGCCGTCGCCACCTCCGGTGCCCGCAATGCGGGCTCTTTACGGCCCTGGACCGCCGCCTGGCATGTCGGTGCCGGGATGCTTGTTCCAGCCGTCGAGGGACATGATGCGCCCGATAAGAGGGAATGCATTATTTCGTTTGCGTGGGCCCCTAATACAGGGACCAAAGGCACCCTCTTGGCATATCTCAACACTGACCGTGAGATTGTTATCCTACGAGTTCACGCTACTCACGACCACACGGCCCTGCCTGGGCACCCTGGCACGTGGCATGTGCTAGAGGTCGCCCGTTTTGTGGCTGATGGTCCTCATTCTATGCCGGCTGATGTGAGTATCTAGAAGTTGATTGAGAACTAGATCGCGAGTGCAGCAATGTGAGTTTCCTACTAATTTTCCGTTCCTAGCCTACGGATCCGGATTATACATATGCTAGTTCTTCATTTTCGCTAAGCTGGGGCCCGTGGTTAAGGAGAGGCAGTTCGCTCACGTGTATTCTTTCGTATGTATCGCATAACTACATCGGCTTTAGACAGATAACCATCGACGACACGGGCGAAGGGTTCAGTTCGGGCAGTGTCCACGTTAACCGCGCCGACGCCGATGGTGTGTGTCTCTATCTCTCGACGGATGCCTTTGTAGTTTGGGAGAATAAGGTATGCGGCACTCATCGTTACATGTCTTACCGCCGATGGAGCTAATCAAGGTGTAGATATGGACGGTGCCCGGTTCTAATATCTGCAGGGGCGTCATCGCATCTCCTACGAGAGTTCAAGCGTTTGAGTTGCCATTTGACCATACCTCGGCCGTCCAAAAGCATACGACGGACAAGTGTGGGACAACCTATCCATCCGAGGAAGATGAGCTACACATTGAGAACCCAATCACAGGTTAGTTCTATCTTCTCTCGTCATCATCATTTAATTTCGATTGACAGACAGTACAGGGTTAATAATACATCCACATCCACATCCACAACATACCACCACGCCACCCTACACCCTCGTCCGCCTCTCCGCCGGACACGACAACTCAGCCTGGCATCAAACCAACTTAATTCTAACCCCACAGCCAGAAGGCTCTACCAGCGGCCCCAGCTGGACCACAGAGATCAAACAGATCATCGAGCACCAGCTCCCGCGCGCCCTCGCCCATCGCCAAGGCAACGCAACCGCAAAAGGTCAGGATGGCGAGCTCGCAGAGTTCGACTCCGAAGAAGACGAGGACGACGACAACTTCGACGATAGTGATGACGATTTGGGTTCCGAGTTCTCAGGTGGCGATAACAACGGCGACGAGAATTTCGGCAAGGTCAATTTCTTGGGCCTCCGCGGCGTCGACACCGAGGACCAGGTCCACCTGCACCGCGTGCGCATCTGGGGTCTCACAGCGAGCCCCGGGGGCGGGACGAGTGCAGTGTTCATCAGCCAGCATAGCAATATCGAGTTTGAAAGGGATACGTTTGCCGGACTCAAGTGTCGCGTTCTCTTCGGCGCACATGAACATTTCCTGGGCGCGGGCGATGATAACCCGCCGATCGGAATCGGGCATGGCGTCGACCGGTCCCAAAAGTATTGAGCACAGAGGCGAAGGCCTGGGAATGGATGTACGGCGGCGGCCCGCATGTCCCCGGCTTCAGCATCCCGGTGCAGACCTGGGGCGATAATCGCACGGCGGCTGCGATGTCATTTCGAGCTCGTCGCTCAGGGACAGTCGTGCATTTTCTGCGATTTACCGCTGTCGACGCAGGATGGCGGTAGCTCGTCTTGTTGTGATAATGGGCATATCTTTGGTTTGTTCCCCTCCCTTTCCCCCTTTTCTCGATGTCGTGGGTGTTGTGGGCGTCGCGGGTGGTGTGGGTTAGAGGTGTTTGGCGGCTGACGGCTGACTGTGTCCGCGATGTAACAGAGAACTGTGCGAATACCGGCGTCCCTATCCTCGCGCCCAATGTCTCGCGTACGTGTGGCGTTTGCGGCATGAAGTGCCTCAATTCGGAGGAGTTGCTGAATATTGCCCCACAATTTAGAGATCTTATTGAGGAGGAGATCTCGCTGGAGCTGTGCGGTGGATGCGGCGGGAAGTTTACTAGTTAAAACCAGTATTACTAGGAGCAGGCTATATAGGTAGGTAGTGAGTTAGGCCATAGGAGGCGGCGCACGCTGCGAGGTTTACTTATATCTTGATTGAGGTTTTGAATTAGCCTTACGGGACTTGTATATCTAGATAGCAAATGGCTTATCGCTGGTGCGTCTATATGATGAATTTATGCGCGGCAAAGTGATAAAGGCTTCCAATGGAAGGAAGGGCATGATGCTCTCCGCTCCTCTCTTTTCTCATCTTCTTTTTTTGCTTTTTTCACCCCTGCTGTCATTTCCACTCATAACAAGGGATTGTGGAACAGCCAAGCCATGCCGTAGCGGTCGTCATATCACTAGCAGGATAGTGTACAAATTTTCTGCGCGTCCAAGGTCTATCAGGGGACTGCGTCGTATCACTGGAAATGTCATGCGACGGAGATAGTCGCGAGAGGCTCAGTTATATGGGGAGTATGAGTCTTAATGTTGAGTAGGGGTAACGACATCTATTGAGCTATACCGATGGAACTATCTACGTAAGGCATCGTCATAAGAGATGGCGAGAGTGCCTGTGACAATCTCTAGGGGGACTGGTTCAGTGCCGTCTAACTTGGAGAACTTGTCCTTTCTGACTCTGGTGCCACAATAACTGGTTCAAAGTTATGGCGCTCTTCGTGGCCAAAGACTCTAAGCTCGCCTATCTTATCGTGACAATGCTGACAGAGGTAGAGCCCAGTACATGTGGTACACCGCTCAGCCCGCGCGCAGCTCATGGTCTGGAAGTCCCCGAGACATCTCGGATTCTGGCAGCGCGCAAAGAACTCCTCTTTCTCATCGACTTGAAGCAGCTTAGTAGCGGGGTCTGTTCTAATCACCAATTTCCACCTCCTATCGTTGATATGGGGGCGTTCTCGCCCATCCCCATGCACTGCACGACAGCAAAGCCAAAGGATGATGGCGTCTCTTTGGATAGATCTACGGCCACTGGCGAGAGTATCTGCATCTCTACCCTCTATAGTGAACTGCAAACGGCCGGGCGGAAGCTGGATTGCTTCCAGTTCGAAATCAAGATCATATGGACAAATCGACCCGTTTAGAACTTGCCCAGCCTTCCCAACCTCGATAGGGGTACCGCCTCGCTCATCCCCATACTGGGGGTCACAGATGAGGCGAAACACGGTTTTCAACCTTTGTTTCTTCTTTAAATTCACTATGAGGGCAGATAATGGGTCACACCCCTGACACCTGGTCAGTATTTACTTAAACGATAAGAATTGTGAACGTACGACACTAAGGAGAACCTTGACCTCTGTCCAGCCGAAAGTTACTTCATCATCTCCAGTGCCTTTCCTTAGCCGCTGTATTCCCAGGGCGGACCGACCCACGGAGGAACCTAGAAAAACATCGAAAGGAGTTGGTAACGGCCATACAGATATAGCAGCTCCTGCCGATACGGCCGACTGCCACCCAGATGGATCGAAGTTGGCTAGAACTGCATACTTTATCCGCATTTTCTTTTTTTGACCGCGCCTCTGGACACTGTCAAGATATTGCTGCGCATGCCGTAGGTGACCTGGGTTGCAGTAGCTACCGCCACACAAGACTACAGCGAAATCTTGTCCGAGCTCGAACAACCTTTCGACTTCCGTTTCGAGGACTTCGATCCCTGAATTGAAAGCAGCATAGATAGACCGCCGGATTTGCTTAGGAGATATGAAAACGACATAATCGGGGTTGGAGCCTATGACTACAATCGTTGGAGTCAGTGGCTCTTTCTCCTGTGCAGTGGGAGCGGTATGGGGGACATTCTAAAAGCTACATGATATACTCGTTGCATTTACCCGCCAGGGAGAGAGGAGATGTGACTTCAGGAGTAGCTTACGTATGACGTCCTTGTCAACGGACTCGGCATCTAGCATGCATTTCTCCTCTTCAAATCTTCTGAGAATAACAGCAAGTTCCCCTACGGGCCAATCCTTTTCTTTGGTCGCCTGTTTGATCCAGCGCTTGACACGATCGTTTGATAAATAACTGCCTCCCAGTGTCCCTACAGAGCAGCCCATCATATTAGCAGGATATCTCAGCCAATGCTTCAGCAAGACTTACCCGCCCGCCAGTCTTGGCCAACGTTAGACTGGCTGCATAGGAAATCCCCTTGATCATCAAAATACACGCTTTGTACCTGGAGATTCTAGTATTGTCAGATTGTTGTATTAGGAATAGAGGAGGCATCTAGATAAGTCCTTACAAGGGTGCTGCTTCCATTGTCGGATACAGCAATGTGTAAAGGTTTATTCCTGTCATCTGGATCTTGGAGGAACTCCCAGAGATTACTGCGTCGAAAGGTGTTATGGCTGTCCCATATCGGCTCGCAGACGTACAAGGCCGCAGCCTGCCCTTCGCTCACAAAGTGAACGGTAATATCCTGGGCAGACCACAGAGGAAGGATTAGCTTTCGATAAAGCGACATGTACCTGTCTATGTCGTCGTCTTCCTGATTACTACATAGGTAGCTTGGATAGGTAAGGATAAGCCGTTTGATCACGACGTTGATGTTAGTAGCTTGGACTAAAGCCTGATCGCGAAGCCACTCAAAGTAGCGCCATAAGACATCGTGGATCATTGACGCTGAGATCATTCCTGGACCGGACGTCCTGCTGCAAGCTTCAAGAATATCCTTTCCTCCTGGCAGTTGATCTAATTTCGCTTTTGAGTCAATCCCCGCCAAGTAGGTAAGCATGGTCTTGAGCGGGTAGCTGGTATCCTGGTCAAGGCACATCCGACCAAATTCAAGTTGGCCGTTGACGAATGCGGTAAATGCGACGAACTCAAAATTAGTCATCCCATCACGAAACCTGTCTGGATGTCCTAGGTCGACAGCGATTGGGACACGGGAAATCGTGACACCCTCTTGGTCATTGATTCTCTGCATGTGCGACAGAGTCATCTTGGAAGACGAGGTTCCAAAATCCAGGCCTAGCGAGCTGTTGACAATCGATGTTAGATTTTCTACTTAAGTGAGGGCGCAGGGGATTGACGAACGCTTCCTTGGGGGTAGTCTTCACGCGTTTCGATTGCGACATCTCAAACGGGCGGTACGACGATGCTGCCACACTTTGGGGATCGGCTTTTCGTGTGTTTGAAGTTGACTTAGTTATTGCGTATTGCTGAAAAGAGACTAAAGATAAGACTAAAAAGACTCTTCAGTTAAGCTTGAGGTACCAAAGCAAAAGGTCGATAAAACTCGACAAATTGTGAGGCGATAGGGTTAACCGGTGCGTAAGCAGAGAGCCACATTGCCCCTGTATCGTACAGGTTACAAGTCCCTGGCCCGGGCATAAATGAAATTGTTATGGAAGCACACCGCACTATGGCAGCCACGCAGAACTGATAGATCACATCTAATCTACCGTATCACTAAGCTCGTTGGATAGTAGCGACCAACGTTATGGTTAATGCGGCCGATACCTACCAGATTAGCTGGATACTGTGCAGTATGACCGCCGTCACGACCTGAATTCTGGGGCCTTTACGTATACCTCTAGTCGTAATTAGGTCCCAATGACCCCAGACTGTACTCCTGGTTGACGATAGATAATATGATATGCTTCCCGACTACGGGGCACGGTCTCGGGAACAGACATGTCGGGGGCATATTACGCAAATCATGTCATTCGAGACGAGGGTATGCAGTTGGTGCGGTCTGTTTGCAATCGACATTGAGAGAAGTGTACGTTAGGATTTAAATCAAGAATAGCGATAGCAAAGTGATTAGAAAGTATGAACAGCACGGCGGTGGAGGTAGATTTATTATTACTCGAGGATGAGACACTATACAAACCCGCGGATCAGATCTCGCGTCTTCGTTCCTAACGGTGCCTGTCAAACGCCTGGTGATGGTTGGATAAATGGTGTCAAGGTATCTGCAACAACAGTGTCAAACTACAGTGGCAAGCATATTGTATTTGACCGGGATACCCAAGACCGAATAGAGCTAAAACTCGGAGAAGGATTTCTTTTTCTCGCCGTAATATAAACCCCGCCAAGGCATCAGTAGACACTGGTGCTAAAACTAAAAACACAAGATTTGTCTATGGTTCTCCTAGACATCATCGCAACCTCGCCTAATTCTTGGCTGGCGTTAACTTCGATTTGTGTTCAGTTCATCATAGACAGATTTGTGAAACATTTTCGCATCGATTATGCCTCTCGGATATAACCATGGTTTCCATTTCGAAAACTAGTTTCCACTGTGTCATGTAACACGACACCCAGCCATCTTTGCCAGCCCTTACACCAAGAGAATCTTGACAGCATTGTCGAGCTGTGCACAGTGACCTCATTGCAGTCATCCTCATAATGCGTAGCGTAGCCGTCGCATATAGGCTTATATCGAAGAGGTAATTCGGTTACAAGTAGGGCAGAAGGTACGCATTGGCGTGAACTTAGATAAATACCTGGATACTTAAGCAGTCGATAAAAAAGGGGTTGGAGACCAGGGCTTGGAATGTGACTTCGGATTAAAAATAATCTTCTATGACTTGCTTAGGTCCTTGGAGGTCCTATTGGATCACTTCCGGTCTTGCAGGCTGGCTTGAGTCTATATGGAAATGCCCTCGGGGTTCCTAACCTCCGAGGTCCGCCCATTTGTCTCATATAAATGACGGTTGGATAGCTTCAGTTTCAAAAGCATTGAGAGATGCGCAATACGGGGGCGTACGCCGAATTGCGCATGCAAAACAGCGTACCAGTGTTCAGCGTGTGTAACATGTGCCATCACCCACCACTGCGCCTTAGCTATACGAATAAATGTTCCTGACGGCAACTTTCATTTAAACAGACAGTATTTAACTTGGAAAAAAATATTAAATACCTAGAATCCCTACGATGCCCCAGATCACACTTCTCTGTTCATTCACCACGGAGTCTACGGTTTTGACGCCACCAGGACACCGCCCACAATAGCAATCCGTACAACCAGGGGAGAATCAGTAAAGGGACATCCTCCAGTATCAGGATGTTAACTAAGAAAGTAATAAGGGTAAGAGATGCAAGAGAGGTCCAGATAATGGGACGATCATTGAGGCGCCATCCGGAGTAGGCACGCCATGCGAATGCAATTGTAAGGAAGGAATTGTTTATGATGTAGAGGATGCGAATGCCTAAATAGCAACGGAAGTATAGACCACCTATACTGAAGAAAGCAAAGATCACGGCGCCAGCAACCGCAATCACACGCCAATACACTATGTGGTCCTTGGCCCAAACCACGATGAACCGTACCACGGCTCCGATAAATAACGATAGTGGGAGGGTAAGAAGGAGAGCACCTGCTGTAACTCCAAAAGCTAGCCAACTGAAATTCAGGCCTGAGCTTGAACCGATAATAGAAACTAACGCTTCCGTCGATGCACGTAAGTCTGTGGGGACTACGTCGAGCGTACTATTGGTGAAGTCCGTGAACCCTAAAGGCCCTTCTACGGTGTTCGGGTTTAGGTTCATGCCGAAGAAACTTGTAGTGAAGGAAAGCGGTAAGAATACTGCCGCAAGAATGGTGATTCTGAAAACTCTAAGATCTTGAGCTAATTGGAAGTGGTCGCGCATGATCTTCTGATTTTCTTTCAAAGTAACTTGGAGCTTCTTCAACTCCTTTTCAAGAAACTCCATGTCCTTTTGCAGGATGTCTAGTCTCTTCTGAAGAGATGCGTTGCCTTGATGGGTGCGGTCTGGCTGTTTTACCCAATGCATGAAATGATGGAAAACCTCCAGATCGTGGCGAATCCTACGCTGCGTTACTTTACAGCAGTCGTCTAGATGCAGCGAAAACCGCAGTTTGCTTGTTGATGGGCTCCGACGCCCAAGAAGTTGCTGCCGTGTGTTAGTTCAGGGGATCTAGAAGTCCAGGTGTCCGACTGTCTTTTACTTAC
This sequence comes from Xylaria sp. MSU_SB201401, assembly GCA_002288965.1. Lineage (NCBI taxonomy): Eukaryota > Fungi > Ascomycota > Sordariomycetes > Xylariales > Xylariaceae > Xylaria > Xylaria sp. MSU_SB201401. The sequence goes on along the minus strand of NPFG01000149.1, from coordinate 4,699 downwards.
AACTCGCTCACTTTCATCATGGCATTTGTTGATGAATTCCCAAGTATCCGAAATGAGGACTTCGAAGACACAGCATAAGGAGAGAATAATTTCTCCTATGGGCGACCATTGCTGGGCCTGGTTTGCTTGAAATGTGATATCGAAATCTGCTGTTGCATTACGCCTCCTGATGAAGAGTGTATGTGCTCGGCATGATCCAAAAGCAATAACAAGTCGAACATTTTTGCAATCAGCATGACTATTGGCAGAGGATAAAACAACCTTTGCATATTGACAATGGGGAACAGAATTCTGGGGCTCCCATATGTAGATGGCAGTGTCAGACGTGTATGTGGCGCAGGTGTCCTGCCAACACAAGAAGATTTCATTGTCTCCTCGCGTAGGATCTAAATTACCAGGCCGCTTCTTGTTTTTTCCCCAGTAGAACACATCAAAGCCGGATCTTGAGCCGTCGGAAGCTTGAGTGCTGTCTTCGAGGGAAGTGTATCTGGTCTTGGTCTGACTCGTGCACTTTCACTAGATGACGCTGACCACCACGGCGTCAAATTAATCTTCCAGCAATGCGCTACTAGCATTTCTAGCAGCCACGTGGGGAATAGATGCAGTGTATCTACTTGTCCACGGAAAGTGGCAACCGTGTAGCGCCAGAAAGAAAAGAAACCAACAACGTCTTCACGGTTGGGCTGTTCCGTGAGAGATCTTGAACCAGTTAACAAAGTCAGAGGCTCGACAGAAGGAATCAAAATGACCTATACGCACATAAGCTGCAAGCTGCTACCATCCGAATCCTTTACTAGCTCACGTGCTACTCGACACATCCAATCGGCCACTTTGTCATTGTGTTCCACCTTCGTTTGCGTGGTCCTTACTATAGATTGTCATTGATCCCCCTCAAAAACGTGATAATTCATGTATCTGTACCTGTCTTCTGAGAAACTTCGCTGTTAGAGGACTGAGGAGCAGTAAAGCTCCAATGTGACAGTAGTTCATCACAGGAGAATACGGGGTTGTGTTTGTGAGGCGGACGGCCTTGGAAAATGTTCCCAAGAGCGCTCGTTTGATGTATGGCTCCGGCGTCTCTGTTTTTGAAATGGTTGTACTCCAACTGTAGGGCCAAAGATATTTTGTGATGTGTCGAGGCCCTCGTGGATCTATTTATCAAATCTTCAAAAGATTCAGCCTCTCGAGCCAGGATCGTCTCAACCGCATCCTGAGCCTCGTTATTACGAGGCCCAAATTCTGACGCAAACTCTTGAATTAGAAGACCACCTAACTTCCCAAGACTTCTTCTAATGAATGGGGTTCCCGACTCTAAAGTTGGTGCACGAAGCAATGAGGGTGGAGCTTGTTCGTTGTTCGTCATTTTTCCTCCTTCGTATGAAGTAATATGGGTCAAAATTTAATTTCTCGAGGAGTCCTATGAGCTTGTAAAATGATATCGTATTCAAATTCAAGACCGCACAAGATAGAGGCTGTGGTTGGCTCTGGGAAAGAAGCACTGGGACTTGTCGTCAATTATAAATGGTAGTCTAGATCTGAGATCAAAGCTCAGCCTAGTTGGAAAGCTGACGGGGCGATGTGACGTTATCAGCTTATTGATAAAGCTACGTAAGATGATGAATTTGGTATTATGAAGCGATTCTGTGGCACAAAACAATCTAAACAGTTAATCTAATCGAAAGTCATCGCCCCCAAATGACAATCTATTTGTATTTAATTATGGGCATACTGCAGGGCGAAATTAGACTCTGACCACCCACGTTTCAGATTGAAGGCTACACAGTCTTCCATGAGGTATTTTTTATATGGTTGGAGCAGTTTTTTGGAATATTTATTGCTATTGAGCCTGGGGATGTAGAGGTTTGTAACATTCACTCGCGCAGAACACCTTGGTAGCTATCCCGTATGCAGAGTTTAGCTCTCTACTCATATTGTCCTTTTAAATTGACGCTCTCCTACCTATATCAGTGCCAAGGCTCTTCAGGCCTCGCTTATTTTGGGCGTATTGGCGGATCTTAGAAGTGATGGGGTTTTCCTTAATGTTATATAAAGTCAAGAAGAGCCACTACTCCTGGAAGTGATCGGCATGAAGAACTTAAAACACCTCAGCAGCCATAACAGATTACTGGAATCAGATATCAGTTCCAAACCCGATCTCACGTCTTTTTATAATGCACAAGTTTCATGTTCCACGTAATACTAAACTCTCGTTGCAATACTCTTGGAGGGCCACGGAGCGACTAAAACAAAGCCCGTACCAAAAGTCTTATTTAAGACAAGCCGCGTCGCTGACCGCCCCATATAGTTGACTTAACAAAAATGAGCATGTAGCCTTCCTTTGCCTGATTCCTCCTTCGCGGTGAGGGGCTTAAGGCATACCGCAGCGCAAGACTCGTCCTAAATTTCTGTAGTGTCACCTACGTCATAGTCACATGACTCGACCCACATGGTAGATGGCATACTTCCCACTCTTCGGCTGCAACCGAGACTTAGACCTATGTAGATAGCTTCATCCCATTCTACAGTTAGTCACTAGGTCCCTGCTATTCAGTTAGTATTGCACCAATTGCTTTGCAATTGAGACTAGTAGTATAGATACTGTGGGTGCTACTATATGGTAGCTAGCGAGTTTATCTTCGTTTTTATCACAAGGATCTGCTGTAATCAGCGTTGCCGGATACAACCCAAACGCTCTTCCAACCAATTACACAGCAAACCGACAACGCTACCTTAAGTTAGCACACATACGCTTTACATAACTGGGCAAGATCGACGCTCTAATCGGATTTGTCACTATCCGACTCTTAACGCGGCCCACCTGTAGTGGCCGTAGATGTAGCCTGGGGTGGCGTATCCACATCTATACCCTAGAATACCTATTTACATATTTACAGTACAGTTACCTTCGTTGCCAGCGGCTTCGCCGCGAGGACCACAAGTTCCACCCCTTTTAAATTCTTTGACTTCCGGAGGGCATGCGCTCCGCGCCGACCCCCACTCTAGAAAAAGATGATAAAATCCCATCTTAGTCCGCCGCTCGCACCCTTCGGGGCTCACGAGGCTCCTATAAGTAGGTATTTACTTGTAGTAGAAGCACGGATACTAAAGTGGTATAAGTAGCGTAGGTGGGTTATTACCTAATTAGGTAAAGTTATGGCCACCTCAGGCTGCATCTACGGCCACTGCAGGTGGGCCACTCTAAAGAACCTAACGCGCCTGTGGGAACGGGAACATAGCGTTAATCTGGATAACAGATCCGCTGGGGGACCCTCGAGCCCGATCCTCGAGTCCACCTAACCAACTGACAATAATTACGACAATTCTACACATAGGGAAAAAGAAAGGTAACAGGCCGAGAAACAGTAAAGGTCAATTCACGAAGATTATATAGCCTTAAACACCGGCATCTTATAATTACTCTTTTCTAGCTTCACCTGAGTTTAAAGAGCCTATATCCCGTTTAATGCCTTTTATTTCTAGCGCTTTAAAGCCTTTTGTCTTACCTACTCTAGATCTTTTAGCATTTACTAGTCTAAGTTACGGCCGGCTGGCTATAGGTTTTATAGACTAGGTTATATACCTATAACCACCTTGTATTATCTTTTATTACCATGTAATACTAATAATCTAAATATATAAAAAACCTTTCGTACTTTATTTATATATAAATAGTTTCCTTTCTTTTTTATTTTACAATTAATATATATATAGTATCTAATTTAAGCCTTGCTTTATAATAAAACCCTAGTTATAATAATTATAAGATTAATATTAATAGCTAAAAAGCTTTATATCTACTTTAATTAATAATTTAGGTTATTGCTTATATATAAGGTTAGTTGCTATATTACTGCTACTAGACCCTTTAAACTAATTATAAATAAATTAATCATTTTTACTTTTTAAACCTATTAATTTACGCTAAAACTATGATTATTCTTGCTATTCTTCCTATTATAGCTTGCTTTAACGATAGTACGACTAATATTAACAAATTAGAAACCGGTTCTTTAAAGACCTAACCTACTAAGAATGTTAGATTTAACCTAGGAAATATAATAAGCCTTTATATATATTTAAATAAGCTATTTATAATTAACTTTTACTAACGTTCTTTTAAAGCTATAATAATTAATACTTTTACTAAGTTTTAAACTATTAGTTATAATAATTTTAATAACTCTGTTTTTATTAATACTAATAAAAAACCTATATAATTATAATATAAATAATTTAAAAAAGTAGTTAGTAGCTTTAAGCACACTGACTTTTATTATAAATATAATATAAACAGCCTTTATAATAATATAATAACTTAAATAGCTTATATTATTATAAAACTAATAGATATTATTTTAAACTATATTTAGAGGCTAGAAAGGCAGTATTTTTTAACTATAATAGTATAATAAAGTTTAAAAATTTTAAAAAAGCTTTTAATATTAATTAAAAGATATTATAATAAAAAGTTTTCTTTTAAATAGCTTATATTAAAATATAAGACTTTATTATCTGAAACCTTAATTATTTTGCTAAAGTATTTAACTATAATATTACTAACTTTGTTTAATATACTAAAAATATTTATAAAAAAAGAGAAAATCTTTTATATAAAGTTAGAAATTAAAATAAATATTTATAAAAAGAATTTAAAAATAAAATAAGGTTAAAACTATTAATATAAACTAGCTAGTTGCTA